>JAQJVL010003339.1:0-7500 GCA_035578905.1 Stictocephala bisonia
AACTTAAAAATGGATACTAAAAAGCAGCCTAAAAATATACAGCCAGAAACCATTGGTTCATGAACTTGCCTTTGTGAAGTTTTTCTTTGTTTATTTAATATAATGCAAATTATTACTTTATTATCTTAAAGTATTTGAGTTTATAACTCTTAAAGATTATTTAAAAACAACTTACTAATACAAACAAAATACTATTGGCTTCTTATTATTAGCATCTATAAGGTCTCCGAGGAGAGTAGAGTCAGCAAAGAGTAACCGTTCTCCGGGGAAATACACGGAAAGGCTTCACGACACAACATTGGTAACAGCTTTTCTTTTCTGTTATTCTCGCTGTCAGCTTAGAATGGAATGAAATCTGTTTGGTAGTATATTGAAGGCTATTTTATGGCACTTACGTTATGAAAATGCTTAAAATGATATTCTGATATTTATAATGGTTGCACAGATTTAGTTTTTGGTGTGTAGACTTGCCTGCGTTTTTAATTTTAGGTTTTAGTACAATTTCAGAAAAATTTTTATAGAATTTCATTTAATATTTCGTAATGTTTATTAAATTAAATTTTTAATTTAAACTTCACTTGCCAGTTCAATTTAGCCTACAGACCTGTACGTGAATATTATTCAACGAATGAAGTACCTACCGTTAGCTCAGATGGGGATACTAACCTTGGACTAGGCCTCTGCAGTCCGAAGACTTATCCACTGAGCCACCACATCGGCAAACCATAAATATTGGGGATTTTATATATACAGTATATGATAGATTTCTATAGGAGAACAAACTGTATTGATAGGTTAACTCATTATTTTGTAAGTAACAATTCTAAATAATATCCACAATTTACAGTTCAAATATAAAAATGTTATATGAAATTTACTAGTGATGTCTTTATAATGTAACAAATATTGATAGAAGGGACAGTGTTGAAAATGGTTATCATTCTTGATTCCTGTGCATTTTTTAGATGCAATAATGCTAAATATACGTAATGTTTTGACTATAATTTTAAATTTTCATATAATATTTCAAGAAGTTTGACTGTAACTAACCAGCCCACCCCAATCTCTTTTTGTTTTTCACCTATTGTGACGGGTCTCAATTTTGAACTACTATTCAATGGAAATTATTTTGTTCTCTTAAGAATACCTTTGGTTTATCGTACTAATTATCCCGTATACGTCATTATAATTGTACGTGTCGACAATATTACAGTATAGGGTATAACTTAACTTAAGTTACTAATCATTTGTTTATATTTTAATACGTTTATTTTAAACTCCTTTGGATTAAAAGGGGTAATTATAACATGCCCCTAATCAATCACCACAGCATTTTTACCTGCATGACGTTGTATTAGATTTAACTTGTTTTCTATGACATACAATTTTGCGTGGAAAACGTTTTCCCCCATAAAATCAGAAAAATGGTTTTTTAACATGAAAATTAAAAAAATTATTTTTATTCGTTATTTTTAAAATATTTCCTCCTTTATTGTGATTTTCGCTGAACTCGAGAGTAATTGGTTTTGTGGTAAAATTATAATTTTCATTGCAAAAACACTTTTCATGAACGAACCTAATTTTCACAATAATTCGAGATTTGTGTTACATTTAGGATCTAGACCTCCAGGACGGTCTGCCACCATCTCTCCGGTGACAATATATGCAACCTCGTCCATTTTGGTTAGTAATTGCTGTTTATATGAATATAAGTATAAAATATAGCTAGTTTTCTACCCATTTCAGACAAACTTTTGAAAAAAAATATTAATTTATATGACCACTCATCGCAATTCAGCACGAAGTTTTGCTATCATATTTTGAGATGAGATTTTCACTGCCCAACATAATTTTTAATCATGTTTAAACGTAATAAAATTAATCAAATTAAAAATAAAATATTAATTTTTTTAAATGATGGAAATAGGTCAAAAATACTAAGTTAAATGAGATTTTAATAGTTTTTCTGCACAGTTAAAAGTAGTATCTCTTGTGAAATATAGCTAATTCTAGCCCCCTTTCAAAAAAGATTTTAAATGTCGTCAGGCGATGGATTTCACTGAATTGAGACAGAACCTTTGTTTTTCTTCAAGTTTTATTGAAATGCATAGTTTTACCTATATAACATTTTACATTTATTACAGTTTACTATGCACTATCAAACTTCGTTCATTAATTAGTATTTTTCATTATACAGACTTTCTACACCAGTCTAAAACAATTAAATTTGTTTTAAGAACTATACAAATGAGTTTACATACGATTAAAATTGTTATGATAACATAATCTAAGCATCTAATTGCAATAACTTTTCTGGTAATTTCAATTAGTGAAGGTAAGATGAAACAATAGTATCTCTACAGGGAGTTTCAGTCAACAATGAAGAGCAAAGTACAATTGCGAATGTAAGTGGGGTGGGGTGGCGTACAGCTGCATTGTTTGTACTCTAACTGAATTTCATAAGAGAATCCAATTTATTTCTTTTGGGCACTCTCTCTCTCTCTCTCTCTCTCTCTCTCTCTCTCTCTCTCTCTCTCTCTCTCTCTCTCTCTCTCTCTCTCTCTCTCTCTCTCTCTCTCTCTCTCTCTCTCTCTCTCTCTCTCTCTCTCTCTCTCTCTCTCTCTCTCTCTCTCTCTCTCTCTCTCTCTCTCTCTCTCTCTCTCTCTCTCTCTCTCTCTCTCTCTCTCTCTCTCTCTCTCTCTCTCTCTCTCTCTCTCTCTCTCTCTCTCTCTCTCTCTCTCTCTCTCTCTCTCTCTCTCTCTCTCTCTCTCTCTCTCTCTCTCTCTCTCTCTCTCTCTCTCTCTCTCTCTCTCTCTCTCTCTCTCTCTCTCTCTCTCTCTCTCTCTCTCTCTCTCTCTCTCTCTCTCTCTCTCTCTCTCTCTCTCTCTCTCTCTCTCTCTCTCTCTCTCTCTCTCTCTCTCTCTCTCTCTAACTGAAATTCATAAGAGAATCCAATTTATTTCTTTTGGGAACACTCTCTCTCTCTCTCAATTGCATTATTATGCTTAGGTAATTGATCAATTTAATTTTAAATTTACCATAAGGTGCTGATTCCATTATTCCACTATTGTTATCTACAGAATAATGAGTTTACCTATAAAAACAGTTTTATTCTCCTATAGATAATCTACCATATTTATAAGATCCCCAATGGTGGATGTTATATATATATGGCCCGTGGTGCCTCAGTGCCTAAGGTTTCGGACTGTGGAGGGCTGTTTCTAAGGTTCGAATACCCAACTGAGCTAACAGTCGGTACTTCGACGGATGAATAGTGTTCACTGCAGGTCTATAGTGCATTGTGAACTGGCGAATGAAATTTAAAATAAAAAAAATAAATTATATAAACATTACGAAATATTAAACTAAATTTCATTAAACTCCTGGAATTGTACTAATCTAAAATTAAAAACGTAGTCAAGCCTAATTTATTTATTTATTTATTCATAAGACGCCGATCGTCAAGATATGGGCGAATATGGATTTCCAATGAGTGTGATGAGTGTAGATGAGCGAATGTAGTCATTGTAACAAACTAAGGCCGACTATTCCTTAGAAAGTGTAATTAATTAATAGCCCAATGACAAATGAACAACCGGTGGTTATCAGCTGATCCTTCTCAAAATGTATTGACTCTGATTGGGATCGAACTGAGAACCTTTAGCACATGAAGCTGGGATTGAACCGCTTCCGGTTCAAACCCGGCAGCGGAAGCTATATAGGAACAAAAAACAAAACGCTACCGACCAATTTATTTATTAATTATCGAAAACTGAATCTGTTCCACCATTATAAATATCAGAATATAATTTTAAGTATTTTTATAACGTAAGTGCCATAAAATAGTATTCAATATACTACCAAACAGATTTCATTCCATTATACGCTGACAGCGAGAATAACTGAAAAGAAACTCTGCTGTGCCGTGAAGCCTTTCCGTGTATTTCCCCGGAGAACGGTTACTCTTTGCTGATTCTACTCTCCTCGGAGACCTTATAGATGCTTATAATGAGAAGCCAGTAATATTTTGTTCAAAAAAATACTTATTAGAGAGGTGTTTTAAATAAACCTTCAAAAAGTATAATAATACTGTATTTATAAACTTAAATTGTTTTAGAAAATAAAGTATATTTGTTTTCATTTGCGTTATAATATTATTTTTTTAATGAAAACTTCACGTGAAGGTTAGTCCATGATGTTTCTGGCTTTGAAGACTTCTTTTTTAGAATACTAGACATTATTTTAGTGTTATTAAAGTCTCAAACCCAAGTTTTTATATTTATGTATATAAATACTACGAGTATGTGCATAAGGATGATATATATATTTATTTCATAAGGACTCGATTGTTCTATTTTTAGAATACTCATCTTAATAGTAAATACATAACTGAAAGTTTGAAAACTTCTATCGAAAACTAATACAGTAAATATTCTGACATATGAATACAAAAGAAAGTGGAACATTTTAAAATGGGAAAATCAAATAACTGAGAGTTTTTAAAAAAACCTTAGAATATTGATCAATAACCTTTTGCTTTATATTGTGCTAAACGTTTCAAATACATTTTAAACGCTTTATTTTCCTGAATAATGGATATGTTCGGATGGAAATTTTATTTTTAATACAAAAATAGAAAAACTATTGTACTTCCATTGTATTACATTTTATTAGGCAAAAAGTTCTTGCCGTGACCAGGATTCGAACCTGGGTTATTGTGGCCACAACGCAATGTCCTAACCTCTAGACGATCACGGTTGCCAGAATTTGTAATGTGGTTTTGAATTTTTTAAAATCAAACGAACGTTTATTGTTCATCTAGACTAATTGAGCAAAATTCATATTTGAAAAATTGAAGGTATCATGTATAAAAATATTGAATTACTATATTAACTACACAGAACATCGCTTTTGAATGGATGGGTAGATCCACAAAATCATTAATTGTTGGGTGCAAGAGCATAACAGGCCAATTTACGGTAATTCAACTAACAAAAATGCATATTATTTAAAAGTTTCCCCGGTAGCACATAATCACTAAAATAGTTTTAAAAATAATTATATAAATACAAAGAAGTCATTAGAGGATAAGAAAGAACAAATAATTATTATAAATACAAATACTATAAAACTCATATTTTTTTCTAAATTTCAGTACGTAATTTTTCACACTACAGAACTACTTTTGACAGAAAATGCAATATGAAACATGCCTTTAGTATAGGCTATGCCTGAGTGAAAATAAAAGTGAAAGTATAACCGTATTATTTTAAAATTACGATCATTTATTTTTTTACTATTTTTAACTGAAATTTATCATTATGGTATTCAAAGAGTCAATTAGTCTACACTATAAGATCTAAAAAATCGTACAGTTTTGTTCTCCTATAGTAATCTATCATATACTGTATATATAAGATCCTCAATATTTATGGTTTGCCGATGTGGTGGCTCAGTGGATAAGTCTTCGGACTGCAGAGGCCTAGTCCAAGGTTAGTATCCCCATCTGAGCTAACGGTAGGTACTTCATTCGTTGAATAATATTCACGTACAGGTCTGTAGGCCAATGTGAACTGGCAAGTGAAGTTTAAATTAAAAATTTAATTTAATAAACATTACGAAATATTAAATGAAATGTTATAAAAAAATTTCTGAAATTGTACTAAAATCTACAATTAAAAACGCAGGCAAGTCTACACACCAAAAACTAAATCTGTGCAATCATTATAAATATCAGATTATCATTTTAAGCATTTTCATAACGTAAGTGCCATAAAATAGCCTTCAATATACTACCAAACAGATTTCATTCCATTCTAAGCTGACAGCGAGAATAACAGAAAAGAAAAGCTGTTACCAATGTTGTGTCGTGAAGCCTTTCCGTGTATTTCCCCGGAGAACGGTTACTCTTTGCTGACTCTACTCTCCTCGGAGACCTTATAGATGCTAATAATAAGAAGACAATAGTATTTTGTTTGTATTAGTAAGTTGTTTTCAAATAATCTTTAAGAGTTATAATTTCAAATACTTTAAGAAAATAAAGTATTCATTTGCATTATTTTATGTAAACAAAGGAAAACTTCACAAAGGTAAGTCCATGAACCAATGGTTTCTGGCTGTATATTGTAGTCTGCTCTTTTAGAATATCAGACATTATGTTAGTGCTATTAAAGTGTCAAACCCAAGTTAGTATATTTATGTATTTAAATACTATGTGCATAACGATCAGATATATATTTAATAAGAACTCGATAGTTCTATATTTAAAATACTCACTAGTAAATACTGAAGTTAATTGAAAGGTGAACAACTTCTAAGTGTTCTATATTAAAAGTATATATGAAAACTAATACAGTATATATTCTGGCATGTGAATACAAAAGAAAGTGGAAAATTTTAAAATGGAAAAAATCAAATAACTGAGAGTTTAAAAAAAAAACTTAGAATATTGATCAATAACCTTTTGCTTTATATTGTTCTGAACGTTTCCAATAAATGTTAAACACTTTATTTTTCTAAATAATGGGAATGTTTGAAGAGTTTTTATTTTATTTGTAATGGAAAAATAGGAAAATTATTGTACTTGCTTTGTGTTACATTTTATTAGGCAAAAAAGTTCTTTCCGTGATCAGGATTCGAACCTGGGTTATTGCGGCCACAACGCAATGTCCTAACCTCTAGACGATCACGGCTGCCAGAACTAGAAATATAGTTATAAATTATAATAAATCAAACGAACATTTAACGTTATTAAAGAAAAATTGAGCAAAATTCATCTTTGAAAAATAAAGACATAATAAATTAAAATATTTAATTACTATAATAACTATACAGAAAATCGCTTGCGAACGGATAAGTAGATCCATAAAATCATAAATTTTTGGGTGCAAGGGGATTTACTGGCAATTTAGGACTACAAATGCATATTATTTTAAAAATTTCCCCTGAAGCAACTTAAACATTAAATTATTTGTAAAGACAAATAAAGAAAGAACAAATATTTATAAAAAGTACAAATGTTTTAAAACCCATATTTTTCCGAGTTTCAGTCTGTAATTATTTTTAGAGAAATGTATTAGTACAGAATCAGTTTTGACAGAAAATCCAATATGATATAGGCATTTAGTTTAGGCTGTGCCTATGTGAGAATAAAAGTGAAAGTATAACAGTATAATTTTAAAAATACGTACATTTAAAAAATGTTTTATAATCAGTAACTGACATTTTTCAATCCAGTATTAAAATAGTCAATTATTAAACCCGCTTCGATCATAATTTTGTTATCATACTGGCAGTTAAAATAAATTATTCCATAGTTCCATATCCAAACTGTAGCCTTCAGAGAGGGAATAGAAATGATGATAATAATTTTTACACTTTTAATTTGTTATATTTTTGCTATGTACATTTCAATTTCCAAGAAATCATTTAAAGTTACAAATTAGGTCCAAAATTTCAAACCATCTTCTTTGTCGGCACGTAAATATTGCTTTTTGTAAG
>JAQJVL010003339.1:10000-63340 GCA_035578905.1 Stictocephala bisonia
TTTTAGAACTCTGTGGAACAGTATTTACATTGTTGAGTGGCTTGTGTGCACTCACTGTTCAAACATCTTTGAAAATACATTGAATGTTAGGCGCTTTAAATTGATTTATTAACAATTAAAAATAAATGTTAAGTTAATTATGAAACACAGAAATAGTTGTAGAATTCGTTAGGTTAAGTTAGGTTAGGTTAGGTATGGTTAGGTTAGATTAGATTATGTTAGGTTAGGTTAGGTAAGGTTAAGTTAGGTTAGGTAAGGTTAGGTTAGATTAGATTAGGTTAGGTTAGGTTAAGTTAGATAAGGTAAGGTTAGGTTAGGTTAAGTTAGGTTGGTTAGGTTAGGTTAGATTAGATTAGGTAAGGTTAGGTTAGGTTAAGTTAGGTAAGGTAAGGTTAGGTTAGGTTAAGTTAGGTTAGGTTAGATTAGGTTAGGTTAGGTCATCATAGTACAGTAATTTACGAGCACCTTCCCTTACAAGCAAGTGCTCGCTTGATCAATAGTCTTTCCAAAGAGTATAAAAGTAACTTTGAGCCAAATGATTCTTGATTAAAAAGAATTTTCATTTCCAAGAACTATTACTCTGTTGTAGAATTGTATCCCGTCACTGGAAGACCGATGAAACATACGGTGGTTTGACACTGGAAGCTGGCGTATATAACTATATATGTATATAACGTACAGTTTCTTGTCAGCTACCATTTATGTATTTAAAAATATATAAAAGCCGTGTTATATACGTTGAAAAAACTTCAAAAGTCATTAGATAGTAATAAAAATTTCATATGTCAAAAATTACAGACGATAAAAATCCTGCTTGGTGTAAGCGGACTGTAAATCCTCTGAAACGTATTTTCATATCTTACTTCGCTTTATAGCCTACACGAGTAAAGGTGTTACGTTATAACCCCGTCATATTAACCCGTGAAAATATTTTATAGCATCTATCTTTTTCTTCATTAAAGCTGAGTGTTTGTAATGTAGGAGTTTGAACGGTAGTATAAAATAATTATTTATTAAACGTAAAAGATACATAAAAACCAGGTTTCGTCAGAAAAAGTGGACAAATATGCAATAAGTGTTCTGAATTGTTTATAGTACTTGTGTACTTAAAATGTAATATATGGTTTAAATAAATATTTAAGATGAACGTTTATCTTGGAAGAAACATATATTACAATTGCACAGACAGATTAAATTTAACGTTAGAAAATTCTTCTTTTTAAGAAACTTTTGTCACACACAACTTTTAATTTCTCTATATTATGCCTTAATTCAGTCTAGATTGCAGTACGGAATTTTATGCTGGGGAGGAACTTATAAATATCTCATCAATAATTTAAGAAAATCTCAAAATAAATTTATTAAATTAATTCTTAAGAAAAATATACAAGAGCATTCTTTTCCTTTATATTGTCAAACGGGTGTAATTCCTTTACAACATTTGTTTATTTTCAAAACACTAAAGCAATTTTATATAAGGAGTGGAAATAGAGGCTAAACCAGGGTGCGTCCTGAACTTAGAAGCAACATTCGAAGACTATTCATAAAACCGAAAGTTAATAGATTTTTCTTCAGGCACTCTTATCTATATCTTGGACCAAATTATTTTAATCAACTAAATTCAAAAATTAAAGAAAGTCCAAATTTAAAAGCCTTTTGCAAAGGGGTAAAATATTGGTTGTTTACTTTACATGACACTTCTTTTTTGGAGGAATATCTCGCATGAGCTGATTTTGCTCCTTTTTTGTATTTTTGAAATATAAATGATCGTATTCGGTGGCATATACAATTTTCATTATTTAACCTATTTCAACAGATTATATATTGATGTAAATACTGTGTTAAATAGGTATTTATATTTTCATTTGATGTTTTTCCTGTTGATTTTTGTTTAAAATTATGATGGTTGATAGTTTTTTCGTTTGGTTGTTCGATGTTTTGTTTAATTCTGTCTATATCATTCTAAGTACATATGACATAATTTCTGTGTATTATATTTGATATATTTGGGTATTTGTCTCAAATATAAAAATGTTTTAATCTACATTTGTAGTATTACTCTTGTATATATGTAAATATATCTTTATTACTATTTAAGCAGATGCCACAGTAAGCCATTTTTATCTGTTAATTATGTAAATGGACTGGACTCATCAACCACAACTACTGGAAAACTGTGGTTGATTAATTCCGAGAATTGTAATTTTTTGTCTATAATCATGTATTATTTCACGGAATAAATCATTATTTCATAAAAACACAATGCACTTAAAAGTAAATTTATGTCGAATATTAATTTCAGGTATCATTTACTTCATGAAATGTGTTTTAAGAGAACGAAGGAACGATTACTAAGAGGAGAAATTCCTAAATAAATATTCTATTGGTATTATTATGATTGGTTATGTTTGACAATAGATGGTAAAATAGTTACCTCTTTTTTTTGTTCTCCACCAATGTTAACTTTGTGTTAAGTGAAGCCCAAGAAAGTGCACCTGAAGATGAAGGACGTCCTTCGAAACCGGTAGTGCTGTATAATACAAGATTGGTGGTGGATCAAAAAATAGGTAACTATTTTACCATCTATTTTAAAATATAAGTAATAATACTTTGATATTAGGGCTTAGGTAAATTTATAATGTATTAAATTTTCTTATGTGTTCCTGGTCCAACCGTTAAGTCCTGTCAAATCCTGTTATGTATCTGTTCCTCTTCGTTTTCCTCTTCATAATTCTCTTCATCATCCTGTTCCTTGAATTGTTAATCTTAAAATTGTTAATCTTAAAATAAGCAACTCGTCATATGACCCTTTGAGCTTGGGATATACCTACGGCCCATCTAAAAGTATATCTAGTAAATATTTAAATATTACTTTTCTCTGAGATAGTAACATTTTTCTTTCTCAGATATTTCTTCCCCTCGTCTTCCGACTCCTCTTAATGCTTTTAAATATATAGGGTAGGAAAAAATATAGAAACGCTTTCACAAATGTTGTATGACCACTTGTAAAAGTAAAATCTTGTATATCATCATGATTACAAAGAACACACTTTTTGACGCCATTAACGACATTTTATCTTTTCAGGAGGACGGCCCACGAGGAGTTGAACGAAAATCTTCAACTAAGTCGAGTTTGGTATCAAATGAACGGTCTATTCAAGAGAAATTAATTTCCGCAAACCGGGCTTCAAAATGTTTATACTTTTCCGAGTAGCGGTCATTTGAATGTCAAAGTAACTAATCTGAACAATATTATTTCTCTACTATTTAACGGTTTTAAGTAAATTATTCTGATAAAAAATTATACTTTATGGAACACAATTGGTAAAAAAATTAAACTATCATATTATCTATGGAAAAAAATAACGTTGTTGTAAAAGCGTTTCCATATTTTCCCCACCTAGTACATGTATCTAAAGAGCTAACTTAGCACTTCTAGGTACATAACTCATAATAAAAGCAGTGAGAAATGTTTTATAATAATTTGAGAGTATAGTGAACAAAATTACAAACCGATCTAGTTTAAAGTAAAAGTTATAAAACATTTTTTACGTGTGACAATTTTTTTAAAATGACTCCGAAATAAAAATCTATTATAAAGATATAATTGAATGTTTGATTTTTCAAAACATGTATCTTAAATGAGAAATAAATTAAAACTATAAATAAACAAACATTCCTAATAATTACAACACAAATGTTCTAGCTCCAGAGATTTCCTTTTTCTACGTAACCACTAAGTAAACTAACTTGTGTACTAGAAAGACTACCAAGTTTTAGAAGTTTTTTATTAACCTCGCAACTTTTTACAATAAAACATTCTCGTCCCAATCTCCTACGTCATTAGGGACGGATACTTTCTTGTGGAACTTCACTGTTGAACTTTAAGCTCTAAACAGTTTCTTGCAACTTGTTTTACTAGGATGTTCTTGATTTATAATCAAGCTTATCTATACAGTATATAAAAAAGGCAAATCCCTGGTTGACTCACTCACACATCATTAGTTCTTCAATTTAGAAACTGTTTCTTTAGGTCTTAAATAGAACAATTAAAGTATTTTAATCTTGATGAAATACTCCTAAGGAGTAGAAACTGCCCCTAAAATGTTGTTCCATAAGGATAACATTGGGTTGATTTTAGTACATTAATAACAGCTGTTTTGTAAATAATTAAACATGTTTAATTTGTATGATTGACATTATACTATTAGTTTAATTTTCATCTTTTAAACGAAAACAAATGAAATGAACATGTTTGAAATAGGCTAAGTAATACCATTGGGTATTTATACTAATAAATAGATAGCAAAGCAAGTAGTGTGAGTGAGATACTGTAAATAATTTTGAGATTTTATGTTGTACAGTTAATATACTATAATTTGTAGTAAAAAGTCACGTTCCAAGGCCGAAGGCCGAGGTTTATCGAGCGCAGTGAGCTTTGGGGTTGGTACGCGAAGCGTGCAGGGTGTCCCCTAGTTAATTAAAAGGGACATTATTTTTATTTGTAATTATTACAATGCTTATCATTCCTATTCTCATTTACATCATGTTATTGCCATCCCTATCGGACAACCCTCCCCACAGAGCTGACCTCAATTAACTTAATCGTTATTCAATTGGTACTCAAGATACATGAATTAGTAATCTATCATTGATGTATCTTGATTTATTACTCATTTGGAACTCAATTGACATTCAATAGTAATCAATGTAATCAATTCGTACTTAACAAGTACTCAAAAGTTCTTTTATTTATTTAACTCACATTAATGTTAATTGTTCATCTAAAGCTTTAAAATGTTATCCTTGATGAAAATAATGTATATTGTAATCTTATACATTGTTTTCATCTTCATCATATTGTTATTTTCAATTAATCATCACGAAAAATGTATAAAATCGTTTAATTTTTACTTTTTTCTTTGAACAAATAAGTACTCTAGTATTATGTTCAGAAATGAAATATTTCTCGAAACCAGCAAAATAATAATAAATACATTTATTTAAATGTTAACAATGTGGACATATGCTCTTATACTCTGCAATCAATCAACTTTATTTAAACGTATTCTCACCTACTTATAAATTACACTGTTATATTGTTATAGATAACAGTACAGTAAACATTTTTGTAAAGTCAATTAATTCATAATAATGAAAAGGGATCAAACATAAATCCACGGTGAATAGCGTGTGGACGGGGGATGCGCGACAGTGTCTCCACCACGCACTGTTAGCTGTTTAATAAATTGTTTTTTTTTTTTTTTTTTTTTTTTTTTGTAACTATGCACTTTCTTGCCACCTCTGAAAATACATTTTCATGTTAAAAAAGTGGTGAAAAATGAGTTTATATCTCTTGAGGAGTTTGATTTCATCCGCGGAAAACTCGTTTTTTACCGAAAAATCGAAAAACTAGTTTTTTATCTACTAATAAAAAAACCAACTTTTTTAAAAATCGTTATTTTTCGACAAATTGTTTTTTCCATTTCTCGTGTTTTTTATGTTGAACACAAATATATAACTGGTTTTGTAGTAAAATTATTTTTTCAGCTCGAAAAAAGCATTTTTTACTGACATAACCTATCCTAATTGTCTATTTTCTCAACAAAAATTCGTAAGTTGCGTTAAATTCGGGCGTTTGGCCTCCGTGACGGCCTGCCGGCCGTCACTCCGGCGGGAATATAGGTGGATTCGGTTTTTGTGATTAATAGTTGTTGTATATAATGATCGCGTAATGGCCGCTAATCGCGATCCGCCGCGATAGTAGTTTTTCCGTTATTTCTCGAGAAATATTTGTAATAGACCAAAATAGTTTTCAAATTTGTATTCAGCGCAAAAAATCACATCAAAATAAAAAAAGATGATTAAAATACCATTTAAATTAACGAAATATGACAAAAATACTAAAAGTTGTGATATTGGTTTTTTCGAATTTTTCGGTAAAATACGTTATTTCCGCGGAATAAAAAGCGTATCTCGTGAAAATACAGCCAAATCTAGACCCATTTCAAGCAAAATGTTCCAAATTTGTTTGGTGGCAAGAAAGTGCATAATTACCGTTTTTTTTAATTTACTTTTAATTTAATCTATCGTTCTAATGTAATTAGAAAAGCTTTATGAACTGCACTTCACAAATTTAATTAATTACAATGTAAACATTATGAATATAAACAACATTCATTCCCGAATGATACATAGAATAAAACCAGGTGGTGATTACAGGTATTCTGCATTGCAAAATATTTGAGTATTATTATTCCAAATATCTATAGATATAAAAGGAAAATCCCTGGCTCACTGAATCACTCATCACTAATTCTCCAACTTCCCATGTAGGTTTTGTAAACTTTAGGCCTTAAATAGGACAACTAAAGTATTTTCATCTTGATAAAGTACTCCTAAGGGGTATAAACTACCTCTAAAAGATTATTCCATATGGATAACATCGGGTTGATTTTAGTAAATTAATTACAGCTGTTTTGTAAATAAATAAACATGTTTATTTTGTATGTATTTTTAATACTACACTGTGAGTCCAGTCTTCAGCTGTTAAACAAAAATGAAACAAAACCCAAGTGATATAATTGGGTATTTATACTAATAAGTAGGTAGTAACACGAGTAGTGTGAATGAGAATTGTGATTTTACTTTTAACAGTTAATCTACTATATTTGTAGTCAAAAGTTACATGCCGAAGGCCGAGGAGTATCAAGCTCAGTGAGCGTCGGGCTTGGCACGCGAAGCGTGCAGGGGCGTCCCCTAAACGTTTATAAAACAAATACTCAATATGTAAAAAGGTTGTCCAGTTTCTCTCACACTACCCGCCATTTAGTTTGGGTTTATATATACACACGTATATTTTCTATAGTTAATCACAATTTGGACCTTTATTCGGTTATGTATCATCTGTTTTAGACAATTTTACTACATGACCTTATACTGCTAAGGATAGAGATAAGTATAAGGTCATGACCTCTATTCAGAATGGCAATAGGTGTGAGGGTTTAGCATAAGTTTAAGGATTCTTTTTTCTGGTTTTATTTTTTTTTTTTTTTTTTTTTTTTTTTTTTTTTTTTACGTTGCCTGTTTCTTATTAGTCTAATATGAAATGTAGTATTGCAGTATTATCTGATATTGAGTCACTTATACATATGGAAATCAAAATCTGCTGTCTTCCAAGATATTAAACAAATTACATCCCTTTGAAACGCCTTTAGGAAGGCGAGCGTCTTACAATTTGAAATGCCGTTTGTATTACCTAGTTCTGGAGTGTGCTCAGTTCAAGTGGGTTGTCTGTTAATCTGTTTGATGTAGACTCAAGTCACTTGTCACTTGGATGAGATGGTGTTTGTAGAACGTAGTTCTGGAGTGTGCTCAGTTCAAGTGGGTTGTCTGTTAATCTGTTTGATGTAGACTCAAGTCACTTGTCACTTGGATGAGATGGTGTTTTATCAATAATTACCAGTCAAAACGTATCCTTACGCGGGATGGTTTCCTTAAATCATAAACTGTTCTCGAAATTTTTATGCATCTTGGTAGTAAAGCTGTTACAGCTGAGTGTGGCACTAGATTAGTCGTATTTTGTTGTATTTTTTCTCTCCATCTCTATTGAACTTCATCTGAGGAAGTTTAGTGCAAGAGACTACAAAGATTTATGGTCTTGTATTAGTGAACTTGGTATATGGTAATTTTACTGATTTCTTGTTTCCTTGGTGAGTTTATAAGTGTAGTGAGTTTTCTTGATTTCTTGGAAAAAGTGTAAGTAAATTTAAGTTTAATACTCATACTTTATAACTGAATTGTATTAACGTTATATAAAAGGCAAAGCCCTCACTCACTCACTCACTCACTCACTCACTCATCACTAATTCTCTAATTCTCCAACTTCCCATTTATGTAGAGAGCTGAAATATTAAACACTGTTTCTTTTGGTCTTAAAAAAGGACAACTAAAGTAATTTCATCTTGATAAAATACTCCTAAGGGGTATAAAGCACCCCCAAAAGATTGTTCTATGAGGATAGTATTGGGATGATTTTTAGTAAATTAATAGCTGCTATTTTGTAAATAAATAAGTACGTTTATTTTGTATGATTGACATTAAACTATTGATGGATTTTTAATATCATAATATGTGTTTAACTTCAGCTGCTAAACAAAAACAAATTAAATGAACACGTTTGAAATGGGCTAAGTAATACCATTGGGTATTTATACTAATAAATAGATAGCAAAAAAGTAGTGTGAGTGAGATACTGTAAATAAATGTAATATTGTATTTTACGTTATAGAGTTAATCTACTATTATTTGTAGTCAAAAGTTACGTGCCGAGGCCAAAGGCTGAGGTGAATCGAGTGCAGCGAGCGTCGGGATTGGTACGTTAAGCTGCAGTGGTGTCCCCTAATAACATTGTATTTTTAAATCTAGATAAAACCATTCAATAATCAATTTATTAGTCAAAACCCATGTTTGCTGGAAAATCAATTTGTAATAAAAACCCTATCTGCCAAAACAATCAGTTTGCGAGTCGAAACAATTATGAGTGTAAATGATCTGAGAAAATTTCGATTTTTTTGTAAGCAGGAAACTATAGGGCTGTCAATGCTGTTCTCACAGCACAAAGGCCTTCTGAATCAAGTGAGCTAACTAAGGCTCGTAGATCTGAGTCTTGCCTGAGGAGGTATATTCCAGAGTAGAGATCTTTGAACTAAAACAATTAAGAGAGAAATTACAGTTAAGTAAGAATACCCTAATAATTTAATTGCATTGATTTCATGACTTTCTAGCAATTATTGGCTAAAAATATTAATGTCCCACTTTAATTACATATGTGAAAATAAGAGGAAGATCTCCTTCTTAACTTTCCTCTGCCATTCCCCATAGACTACTGATCTGTGTGAGGAACTTATTCATATATAGGAAGGGAGAGAACCAGTACAACGCAAAGTGAAAATTACTGATAATAACGTCCAGTCAAGCCCAGGATTTGAACCAACACTATCTCTAACTCCCTTATGGTTTCTTGTAAATTATGTAGACCCAAATTTACAAAAACACTGTAACTATACAAATATATATATATATATAATTACATGAGTATTATGCAATCTATCGTGGGATTTCTACTGAGTAATCGACAAATTGTTTATTAACTTCTTATGTTCAACGACACTTACAAAATTATAAAACAACACAGTTATAAGTTTCACGATATTGCCATGTTACATTACACTTTGAAAAGATTTGTCACTTTCCAAGTTTTCTTTGGGAACATCCCTTGTGATATTGTTGTCAGTTATAAGCTTTTATTAGTTGTTTATAAGGAAATAATTTTTGTTTGTAAAATCAGAGAAAACCTGTGAATTCGGTACAAGCTAATTTGTAAACTATTGATTTATTTAAGTATATAGCTAAATGTTAACAGTTCGAACCCGATCAGAGTTATAACAAATTTTGAAAGGGATCAGCTGATAGCCACCGGCTGTTCATTTATGATTGGACTTTTAATTAATGACACTTTCTAAGGACTAGTCGGCCTCAGTTTGTAACAATTACTACATTCGCTCATCTACAATGGGTGTAAATTACACTTATTCAGAATCCATATTCGCTCATATATTGGCAATTGGCTCCTAATAAATAAACATATCGTAAAACTTCCTAATAAAAACGTCGTCTTTATAAATTTATCAATTAATTATAAACTCTCGAAACAGTACAATACCAAGTTTGAGAATTTTAATCTCAGAGGTTATTAAGGTACAAAACCTTCTTTAAATACACATAAAAACGAGAAAATCAATTTATGACCTGTATTTATTTATTGGAACGATATTTTTTTACTTTTTTTTACATAGACCCAAGTAAATATCCTTAAGTTTGGGGGCGTTGTTTAGGGATATTCTGTGAATTATTTTTAATAATGATAAGAATCCATTGGAATTTTGCAACCAAATACCAATACATAATATTTAATAATATCAGTTATCAAATAAACTTATTTTAAATTCAATGAATAATAAGTTGGAATGAAAAGTTAAATTTCAATATTTGCAAGAATTTGTATTCAGTTTAATAAAGATGACTGGGAGAGAACATCTGGAAAGCACAAGTGTTTGCCGGAAATTCAAACAAAAAATTAACATATTTTGAAAAGAAATAAGTTTTCTCTTCGTAGTGAGGAAAGATGGGGGATTTTTTTTATTTAATGGCTGCGTTTATTCAGTTAACTTCCAAACTTTATGCAGTAAACATTCAAAACCAGTATTCTTTGTATTTTTCCTGAATAAAATTTGGTTATTACATATTAATTTACTTATTTGGTACCAACTTCATTAAAAGTAATTCTCGGTATTGATTGAAATATTTTAATATACTTTGGTGCATAATTGTCGTGAATTTCTTCTTCTACATTTCACGCAATGGTTGAAATGTGTAACTTACTTTATATGTTTAAAAAATACAACATTATTACAATCGTCGTAAATTTACTCTTCTCCAGAATAGAAGTAAACTTATACTTGATATATTTTTTTAATTTGCTTAGTGATTGTCGTAAAATTGTCCTTCTCCAGTTCATACGTGGTTAAAAGGTTTACTTTACATTTTTAAATATATTTTTATAGTGATTTTCGTGACTTTATTCTTCTATAGTTCCTGTAATGGGTTAGATTTAGGCCTATTTTTTTAAAATATATTTTTACATTGACTGTCTTACCCTTTTCTCTAGTTAATTGCTGTAATTAAGACACCTAAATGTTAGAATTAATTTACTGTTATTTTTATAAATTCACTTTCTAATAAATGAAAAAATAACAATTTTATTGGTCTATTTAAAATAGAAAACTAAATACTTTTGACACATACTTTCGTATCGAACATCATACATCTATTGAATACCCAAACAGGTTTTTGGCTCACAAATTCTTGCACTATTTTATTGTTATATAAATATCTTGTGGACTTAAATTTTTAATATTCCAGGTTTTCTGATTAAATCTATAATTCAAACAAGTTTGCCTATATTAAGAATTGTGTTGCTGACGCCATTTTTATATTTTGACAATTATATGCATCGTATGTGGAGATTATATTTAAGCCTTACAAGGTTTAACGGCTTAAACTAAATTACTCGTTTAACGCCATCAATTTCCAGAATCCTGAGAGCGATCAGCCTACGGCCTCTGTAGGGAAACCCAAGTTGATCACGGATAACTGGGATTGATTATGAGTATCCTCTAGTACTAGATAACAGTAACTCTATTACATAAGAAAACATAAGTTGATCAGAAAAAACCCAAGGTGATCAGTGATTACCGAAATTTATCACGGACCTTAGTTGATCATGACCATGGTCTACCTAAGTAGGTCAGTGGCAACCCAGGTTCATTAGGAGCAACCCAAATTGATCACAGTTGAGTACACAAACTAATTATCAGTTGCTACTCAAATTGATAATGGGTGTAACCCAAGTTGATCAGTGGCTCCCTAAATTGATTATGATGGATGTTACCCAATTAGACCAAGGTGGCCAGTGGCTACCCATGTTGATTAGGAGCGCTCTATGAGGTATTGCACAAAGTGTATACTATAAAAACTACTTGCCTTGAAAATTAAATAAATGGTTCCAATGAATTGCACAAACATTCCTCCGTGTTAAACATTAAAAAATGAACACTGAAAATTACCAGTTTGACTCTCAAATGTTTTTTTTTATAACTTAAAAACCAATCAAGTTAGATACATGCGGTTTTTACTAAAATACTTTAAATTGTAATTCACATCCGTCCCGATAATCAAAATCGTTAGAGCCATTTTTGAGAAAACTCCATTTTTGTATGTCTTTTGCCCATAAAAATAAAAAAAAAAAAACTGAAATGTCAAAAAAGTGACAAAGAATTCTGGATATATTGGCTAAATACACCTACTTACAGAATTTCATAACAATTTATTCATTCGTTTGGTCTCCAGCGAGCTGAACGTACACTCAGACAGACACACATATGGACAGACACCAACATTTTTTTTAGAAAAAACACTGTTTGGGTTCAGGGGACCCTAAAATGGCTTTTTATACCAACTTGTAAAGAAATATTTTTTGGACGATCACAATACTTTCTCAATGCTAACGCATATGGGAAAAAATAAAAATAAAAATACCCATGACAACACGTACAAGCTAAAAAGTACATTTTTTTATTTTTATGATGCTTTCAACGTTTACTTTTAAAAATCTGTTTTCTTAAATTACTGAGAAAAGAAGGGATGAAAGAGTTTAGAAACTCAAGAAGATGATGTTCGTTAGCTCGTCAACTTTTTGCAATAAACATTCCAGGCCCAATTTCCCTCGTGTCATTAGGGAGGGATATTTTCTTTTGGGACTTCATCGTTAACTTTTTGGTACCAAACTTTGTAGCAACTTGTTTCAGAATAGCAAACTAGGTGTTTTACTAAGCAAGCTTCAAAAACGTTTCATTCCCTACTTATACGTTCTTCTACGAAGCTTAAACACAAAATTATAGTCTAATCATGATAATAATTTGTATCCCAGTTCAGTAGATTATGCAAGAAAGGGATATCTAAAGCAGCAGTTATAGAAAAAACTGAACCTTAAACTGAAACACGTCGGGGCAAAATATTTTATTGGAAAGTTGGTCAGAGTGTGACAAGAATCGGAACAACCTGGTCCAGTGGACGAGTTTTAATTTTTAAATAAATTACCTTTTATAGAGTTGCTTCAGCGTCTTAGTAAAATATTGATAATTGTTTTTAAATTTAACTTGAAATGCAAACCAAACTATTGGCGTCAAACTATTAGTCTCTCTATCAGAAATACCAGCTGATCTATACAAAATACAGAGTGTTACAAAACGTTTGGGCTGGCTATGCATTTTCAGATTCTATGCGTCATCCTAAGCTAAAAATGAAGGGCACTATTAGTAAATATTTAATAGTATATTTCAATTATTTTTCCAAATTACGTTTTATTAATGGCTACTTAGAGTTGTATCGTAACAGCTTATTCAGTGTATACTAGACACCAGTGCATTGTTTGATCCACATCGAGTGAAAATTCTTCGAATTACTCAAGGATGGAATTTTGAAACTATATGTGTTTTACACTTATCGTAGGTTACTGAATACAGCAATGTCTTGAGAAGTAACTTACATAATAATACTCACTGATACAAATCATATAATGTAGATTTATGAATAAAAATATAAATCTGGTTAATTTAAATAATATTTATAAAATTATTTTGTCTAAAGATTTTTCAACTGGACGCAAAACTACTGTTCCCTCTACCTATATACACATTTAAAAGTTACAAACTATTAATTTTTTTAATTTAATTCATTATTTACTTTACAGGTGTTGCAATGCTGGACATATTGCAACATGTGTGACATAGCACACACAAGGGTTTCGTCAACGGAGGGGAATCGTTCCACCTCTCCGCTACCGAACATCACAGATATGACTTACTTTCGCCTTGAAGTGTTCAACTTCCGCAAGCGTGTTATCGTTATTATTAGTTGTTTTTTGAATAATAAATGATCATTAGTTTAATCGTTCTTATTTTGATTCGTTTTTGTTGATGAAACCAACAAATCACTGGTCACTGCTGCTAATGTCGAAATGGGTGGGGCTTGCTAATTCAATGCCAGCACTATACATTTTCCAAATATTGGCTCTGCCATTGCAGCATCAGGTGCTATAGTATAGTATAGAGGCCTGATTCTATACTACTCGGGAATCATCCACGTCGAATAAGGGTAGGTTGGTGTTTCAAAGTTCTTCAAAATGGTATTACTTTCATTTACAATCATATTCTTATTTAACTTGTTATGATTTCTCAGTCTTTAAACAGATTTAGTGAAAGAAGTGTCTTGCTATAATCTTACATATATTAAAGATATTTTTCATTTCATTTATAATAAGTTTGTTTTACTTTAGGGTCTTTTCCGTTGATTCACTATCACTACTTTATTCCGTTACTTCACTACCACTACTTTTTTTATCGCAATTACGGTTGGGTTAGAATAGCTGGCTACTAAAGTTGATCACAAACTGGTAAATACAATGATTGACTTACCGTCGAATGCGCTCTCCGTGTGTTAAGTTCTTGGAAAGCGATAAGATTAGGCCAGCGATATCGGATTCCTAGTGGATAAGGATTACCACAGTGGACGTAAAAATTACTGGGGAATAGCTTTTAGAGCAATAGAATATTTATCTAGTGGTAGTGAATTAACGGAAACAAAAAAGTAGTGGTAGTGAATTAACGGGAAAGATCCTTTAGAAATATAGTACTCAAACTAATTTATTTGGGTTATCGGTTTTTTCAAATTAAGATTTTTACATTTATAATAGGGGAGAATCTAAGTAATATTTATGGTTCAAAATATTGAATTTATATGCCTTCACTTAACTAATATCTGTAAACAGTAAATTATAATTATTTACATGGTAGAGAAAAATGTTAAAATATTGACATTTTTAAAGAAATAAGAACTGCGTATACACCAGTATGGTCAGGAATATAGTAATTTGTTATACAATATAAGTTGAAAACATCGCTAAATATTTTATTAAGTTGTATAAAAAGTAAATAAAGGGATATACAGGGTGTTTATTTTAAAACGCAACCCATGTTTTAAAATAAAAATTACAAACAAAACAAATATCTATAACTCATTTTTTTATTATTACATTTATTACTACTATTTACATGATTTTAATGACATTTTTGCTTAGGTTGGGTGTTCAAATAAATCACCATTATACAACGTTCTGCCCTCTTTAGTAAATTTCTGGATACCTTTTTCAAAGTGACTCTTTTATCCACTTATTACATTTCTGATACTTGTACAAGAACCAGGGCTACCAACTTATGAACTTGTAATTATCTTAAACCTTCGTTTTCTGCACTTGTAAATAGGGTTGCATTTAAAAAGAAACACCATGTATATTTAATACAGATTCTATTACATGAAATATATGTTGAATTCAGGGTCGCCCTGTATAATATATTAAATACAGTAACACATCACCGTAATACACATCAAAGTACAATATACTTCTATTATCTTATACTATCCCAATTTTAAATTAAAATGAAATTAATGTTTAAAACCGAGGTTGTACCCTAATTTGAATATTTCCCCTAGCTTCGTTCTTTTCTATATCAATGCAATACAAACCCTTCAATGTCTTGAGACGACATGCAAATTACATTCCACTAAAAGCTACAAGAAGGGAAGAAAGGAAAATTTGTTTCAAATGAGTTCTTCTTGGAGGGATTTTACTTTATACGAGTTATTTGTCAATCCGTTTGACGCAGAGTCAAGGTATTTTTTCATTTAGATGGGAAGTATATTTTTTTAACGTATAATAATTATATGTCCGATTATTATTGTAATTAACTATTTAATAGTTATAGACATTATAATCGCAATTCTTAGTGATATATTGCAACTGGCTCAATTTACTTATAATATTATAAATCATGTGCATAATATAAAATAACTCATTTCCTTCCAAATTTCAACTTATTTGTGTTAATTTAAAAAAAATTCGTTGGGCATTCACTAAAAATTTAATTTTTAATCTTCTAGCCACAAATTAAATCCTACCAATTTCTATTATTTCCTCAAAATAAATAAATATCTAACAACGCCTATTGGCCAGCATGGTGTTTCAATGGTTCTTCTGAATGCGAAGTATAAAGTCCAAGGGTTCCAAACCCAACTGAACAAACGATCTGTATTTCACTCACTGAATAATGTTCATTCACTGGCAGCGTTCGTGTTGAATGGCAAGTAAATTTTTATATTTAAAAAACTATGATGTCTTTATCTTAAATAGTCACGTCTACAGTTTTTTTACTTGTTAATTTTAATTATATATCACTAAGATATTAAATAATTAAGTACAGTTTAATATCCTTGGTATACATCCTAGTAACGTTGATTTATATTGTACGTATTGCATTCAGTAATACAAAACATGGATGAAATACGTTAAATCTAGGTTGTTGCTAAACAATTTTTAGTATACAAATAAAACTATATAAAACATACTTAAAAATAATATTTAAAACTTTGTTTTCCTTTGTGAAAATGTGCAGGTTCGTTCCGCTTGAAACACGTGAACCCAAAAGTGCGCTGTAGTTAGGTTTGGAACGGTATTTACTTCAGAACTATGTAAGTTGTTTATTTATTCCAACAGCTGATTAATTAAACTATTATAAACAAATAATTGTAAAATCGATTGCCTCAGGGCTTGCATTGATACTTCTTAGAGCCTAATTTGAATTAATTAATTAGAATTAATTTGAGATAGTTAACGAGAGACCAAATAATGACCATGCAAAATGTCAGCTGAATGGTCCAGTAGTTTTTGCGTGATTGAGTAACACATACAAAGAGAGACACCATTAGATATTTATATAATAGTAAGAAGTACGATAAACTAAATGATACATATCCAGAAAATATGTCAAGAGATATATTTGGACAAATCAAATTCCCTTTTTTATTTCAATATTTATTAGTATTTTACCTAAATGAAGTCTAATGAACAACAATTTTGTCTTAGACAATGGATTCTATCCAAGACCACAGTGATAGATATTTCTTCACATTATACATCGTTGATCATTCACCTACGCTGAGGTTATCTTATTAATGATTCCATCATTGCTTGATAATGGTTTGTGGCACTAAATATGTAAAATAATTCACACTTTGCGTTTCAGTTCTAATGTACAATTAACTAAATAACTTTCTACTCAATAAAACTGAAGTGCAGTTAGTTCCAAGATTTCATCTCCTTAATATACACGATTCATCATTTCCAATTATTCAAGTATGTCTTAATTGTTAGTTCATTTTACTCCCCACTTGATACGAAAAATGTCTTTATTAAAAAATAAGAAATAGAAGACTTTATTGAGCTTTATGTATCAACATCAAAAAGGGTTTTACGAATAACTTATTTTTTACACTAATTATTATACAAAGTACAAATTTTCTCCAAAACTCATTCTTAAATTGGTTTATTTCCACTAAGATATGTACGACATATGTTTTTATTTATATATATATATATATATATATATATATATATATATATATTGTTTAGTATATTATCCAGTGAGGTAATAAGCACAAGTGCTTTGATGTAACTTAGACATCCGTCGAAAGCAGTGGCATGTAAATTTTACATGCGCACTCTCTCACACTCCCTTGCAGTTTCTTGGGATCCTCAAAGAGCAATCGAGAATATCGTTAGTATATAAGACTCATGTACACTTGATCGTCCTCGTCCAGATTATAAAGTTTTTTAATATCAATCTATGGTATATCAGTTAGTTACATCCATGGAACATGATTTCAATGTATAATAATAAGTTAGGTTTATATTGAACAGTAGTCATTATCAAGTGAAGAACTCTTATCAGCAAATAGAAGAAGAAAGTAAGATTTTGTGAAAGGGATATAATTATGACACCTAGGTTTTAACTGTTAGTAAATATTTAAATTAAAAAATATTAATTGTTGCCTTTATAGGTATGGCAGGAAAGTAAAATGAAGAAAGTATCATAAGAAAGTGAAGATACTCACATAAAAAAAAACTTTTAAAAGACGAGTATCTTGTTTCTCGTTGTTTCTACAGCGTAGCTAAGTACTTGGCTTCCTCTTCGCAGTCTTAAGGTATCCGTTCTCACTGGCACTTTTCTTGGTAAAAAAAAAAAAAACTTTGCTAAATCTTAAATTATATCTTGTTGTTAACAGTCACCCTCTCTAACACTTAACCTGGGGACCAACTCTGGGGGCTGTTTAGTTAAAAAAAATTTCGATTTTTTTCGATTTACTTTATATCAGCTATTAAACGCCTTACAAGTAGTTCTTTCATTAAAATTATGTTTATAGTTATAAATACGAGTACATCACATCAAAGATGCGAATTTGGGCCTTCTTGGAACATACAGAATTAACAAACTATTCTCCCGATTATTATCAAATTTTAAAACCAGACCCTCACAGGACTGACCTTGTTCATCAGTTATTTTAAATTAAGTAATTTTACTGTAAATTAGCAAATTTTATTTTAAATATTTAATGTTATGTGTTCTTTTTTATTTTATTACGACGAGAAATACAATGTCGTTTTTAACATCTTATGCTTTTTAATATCATTTACAAAATTGATTAACTTTATAAACTCAACTTGTTATTGTACTTTTACCTGCATGTTATATTACAATCCAGTCGCTACACACACGTACAGCGAGACACAGCACCGGCACCCACAGGAATGCGCTTAAAAGACTTCCTGCAAATATACCCCACCCATCCAAAGGGAGGAGGAGGGGTCGAGTGTCTGTGTCTGATTAGATATGGTCAGACGTAGAACAGTCAGCGCTGCAAGTGGAATTCAGTTGTTCCTCAAGTCGGCCGAACCACCTTAATGTCTGCACTACGGTAGCGGCAGAGGGAAACTGCCGTCACACCGGGAATGGAATCCGAACCGGCTGCCACTCGAAAACTAGTTTAAAAAAACTAATTTTAAACTAATCTTTGTTACATTAGATTAGTTTTAAAATGTTAATGTGAAACTTTATTTTAATTTAATGTGTGACCAAAATTTTAATTATGTAACTAACAATACTACTATGCCAGATCACTTGTTCCAAACCATTGCATTGTATTCATGTTGGGGTGACTAAGAGATATTACAATCTTGGTTTGGAATACATTGATTAAATGCAATATGATCGTTTACAGAACTAACAGATCTTAATTTGATTTCAACCAGTCCAAACATTTGGAAATCCATACACTTCCTTATATTTCAGTTTTTAATGTGGCTTTACATGAAATGTCGGTTTATATAAAGCTTTATTTATTGCTTCATTTACCTACCCTGTTTCTGAAGTATTTTAAATGTAAATAAACTATCTATACTGACAGAAGTTTCTTAATTTTGTGAAGGAATGCTCAATTTTGTAATACTAATTTTAATTTTTAAATGCTACGGAAATATTTATTTTAAACTATTTTACTATTATTAACTGTACAAATTTGATTTTATCTGACCAATCATTCTTTTTAATTAAAGATAAATTTGTTACTCTTTAAGCATTATGCTCTATAGTAATTTAATATTTTAGTAAATTTATAATCTAGAATACACGTAAAAAATATACATTTTACTAAAACACATTCATAATATAAATTATGATATATTAATTGATTTATTTCTAATTCCATGTCATACCTTTTCCCTTTTATACTTTGACATTGACATCCTTAAACATCAATACTACTGTATCACTAGTTAGCATTTAATCTTGTACCCAACATATTTACAAAACAAGTGAACGTCAAACAACACAATTTTATTATATTATAAGGAGAAAATGTATAAAATGATAAAGGGTGTTCAATCGAAAATAATTTTTAAAATTTTTTAAATAAAACTGGTAGTAAGTAATAAATTTGGTACGGGAAAAATTCTAAACAAATCTGTATGTTGATATGGCTGCTCAAAGTTACTAATTTGGCCTTTTTGGTACATAACTTATAAACAAACCGTATGATATATTTTATTAACATTTAAAAAATATAGTGGACAAAAGGTACTAACCGACAATTAAATGGTACATCTATATGGTAACAATTTATATGGTAAATCTAAAAAAATATTGTTAATGTGTTACCAATTACTTTTCTATAAATTATATTTATTCAAATTTTTAGTTGAAATCTATACAGTTGAAATCTAACATATAAATATAAAAGTCATTGCTAGAGTTTACTATGAATGAAGCAGTTTTGTCCTGCTGTTGAATTTGTGGGGTGGGGCAGGTGGGAGCTATGAGGGGGTGAGAGGGGAACATATTCACTTGTTCGTTAGTGAGTCAGGATGTTTACCACACTTAGTGTGAGTTGCGATAAAATCTAGAACTAAATTCCTTAGAGCACTAAACTAGGCGCCCTGACGAACATCTTTAAGTGGCATTCATTCGTTTAGCATTTCTACCAACATGTAGCACGCTAATTAAGAAACCATAACTCATTTAGTTACCAACATAGATTGAATGGCCGTTCTTTAGAGGAGCCATTAATTAATATCCAGGGAAGGGATCTACAGCTTCATGTAGTATGTGGAAACCGAACCACGTATTATTGATCTTATTTTAAGCTAGTGACAAGCCTGATACTATTCTCTTCAAAAAAAAAAAAAAAAAAAAAAAAAAAAAAAAAAAAAAAAGAAAAAAAAAACACAAATCTGGACCCTAACAATGGTCTAATAACCCAACATGGACACTCCAGACCCTAGATTACACAAGTGCAACCAAATAAAGTGAGAACATATCTGAGTTAATTTTAGAGAGCAAAAACATACTATTTAATATATCAAAGAGATAAGATTTTTGGTTTTTGTTTCATAGTTTCAACACATAAAGCGCGTGTTCAGTGTTTCAAGCATGTTTTTCAATTTTCTGCCTCTTAACGCAAAATAAAAATCCAAAGTATTTACATTTTCATGCTATTAAAAATGTTTGCTAAACGCTTTTAATATAAATATTTGATTTGTATTCAAGAAATGTTATTGCTTTAAAATTTTAATTGACAATAATAAAAATCACTATAAAGCCTACATTTATAAAAGTGTTTAACGAGTTCCTAAAAATTTTAATGCTATGTATTTTGTATACTAAGCATTTTTTAAATGAAAATATAACAATGTTGTATGCCATTTAGTTCAAACACAGGATTAACTTGACTACTAAACAATTAATTGGTGCTTGAGGGAGAAGCCCTTTCTTGTCAACTATGTGCCTTAAGTGCAAAGACCACAAGTACAGTTAGCTAATTAAGGCTGTTAAATATGTGTGGAATTCGCTTTTAGATGCCTTTGGAAGTTTGTTGGAGACCAGTAAATACGAAATGATATGAAAAAGAGGAAGTCATATTGAAATTATCATGAATAGATTTCACGCACTAGTTTTGACGATTAAAATGTATTAGTTAAAAAGTAACTACTTATTTGCTTGAAGTCGTACTCTTGACAGTTAAAAGTTCTTCTCCGAAAAAATACTTTAAATTCATTTTATTTTTATAAATATTATTACCTAGTTAACTAATATTACCTAGAAAACTAGGTAATAATCATAAGAATAAAGAAATTCTTAACGTAATTTGCCTGACTGAAGTTAACCCAATAAATTGTCCCATTGAATAAGTACCCAACTTGAATTAAAATTAACTTTTGAACCTTTTCCGTTAATTCACTATCACTACTTTTTCCGTTACTTCACTACCACTACTTTTTTATCGCAATTACGGTTTGGTTGGGTTAGGATAGTTTAGGTCAGTTTCGGTTAGGTTATGTCAGGTTATGTTAGGTGGCCAATAACATTTATCATGGACTGGTAAATCCGATGATTGTCTTACCGCCAAATGCGCACTCCGTGTTTAAGTTCTTGTAAAGCGATCAGATAAGGCCAGCGATATCGGATTCTTAGCGGATAACGTATACCGCAGTGAGCGTAAAAACGATTGGAGAACGGTTTGTAGAGCAATAGAATATTTGTCACGTGGTAGTGAATTAACGGAAACAAAAAACAGCTTCAGTGAATTATTGGAAAAGATCCTAATTCGTTATTAAAAAAATAACTAAACATCGAAATATTAACTAAAACTATTAATTATGATTTTAAATGTCTATCTACCTTTCTAATAAAATAATATCAAATTTTCCTTCAAATAATTCAAAATTTATTGTTTTATGAGCTTATTTATTTATTATTAAAACGCAAATTAACTAGGAATATGAGTGAGCGAATTAGTGATGATTGTCTATGAACGAATTTAGTCATTGTTACTAAATATTTTTTCCACTGTTCCTTAGAAAAAGCCATTTATTAACATCCAAATATTATTGTTGGGACCTAAATATTTACGTTGAATCCTAACCACGTAGTATTGGTCTGATTATCAGCTAATTAGAACATCTGGTTTTCGGTTCTCTTCTTTCCTAGATAACATTCGGTCCCTGACTTCTCCATAAAATAAAAAAGTTCCTTATATTTTTCAACTCATAGTTCAACCAACTTCCACGATTACAAGTTCTGTGATATATATTCTTGTTTTATACGAGAATACCGTGTGAATATCTTTAATAGCTTCAAACTTTACTACAGAAAAATTACTCTGAGGAGTTTTTGTTTAATGTACTTTTAAACTTTAAGGTAGTAAGTTTCATATATTTTATTGCATAAAAATTTTAAGTTCTGATCTAATAGACAAAGCAGAATCATTACGTAGTGTGGTCAGATTGATTATTACGAATAGAATCATTGACAAATTTGTTTTATATCGTTTAACACTTCTACATGACAAATGTCAGGTCGTTCATTTTCCAATGAACTCAAAACAATGATACTACATTTAAAAACATAAAATTCAACTCGCATAACAAATATCCAATTTTCTTGATATATGATGAATTATACACAGGGTTGGCCAAAAGTCTAGAATATATTTATTAATTTTAAAACTATGGAAATAAATGCAATGAAGCTTTGTATATATGTACATGACCCTATACCAAACATTTAGACATATTTTACTTGTTTTTCGTAATGATAGGGGGTGGCCAATGAATAAGTCTTAAAAATTTTGTAACTTATTAAGTTACTGCATCTCTCTATGAGGCCCACCTCGGGTTGTACCTCATTTTAAAGGTCTTTGTTTGTAAAACACAAGTATGCTAACCTGAGGTCAAAAGGATGAACCAATCAGAAAATACAGCCTCTCAAAAAATTTAATGCAGGTTAAGAACAAGGATAAGATAGTTAATATATTTAATGCGTACAGCTATAATTTAACCGACAGAATACGAGAAATCTATTCATTGTCACAAAAAGATGTGCGACAAATTATTATAATATTTTTTTAGATTTATTTTCAGGGTATGTAAAAATTGTTTTTCTTAAAGAACATAGGTACAATGCAGTCTTTCGATACGATTGTTAACAATCAAAAACATACTCAACAAATGGGCCTCAAACAGGAATGATTAATTATACTTATAACTGCGAAGAATTAGTTATATGATATTACATTGTTTGAGTGGCTGTTTTTCTGGCTGGGTCATCCTTTTGACCTCAAGTATGCACTTTTGTATTGTACAAAGTCCTTTAAAATAAGGCATAACTCAAGGTAGGATTACATTTAAAATGTCTAAGACTTCCTTCTTGGGCCATCCACTGGCTATACTAAAAACTAGTAAATATTACTAAATGTTGGTATAAGGACATGTACATAGCTAAAAAGTTTCATTACTTTTCTCTAAAAAGTTTTAAAATAATAAATATATTCTAGACTTTTGCCCAATCCTGTGTATGAATTTCAAAGCTAGCAACCAAAATAAAAGAAGAGGGTATTGAACTCTCAAAACTATAATGACAATTAAAGGTCTAAATAAAATTTAAAGTACAAAGTACATGTGTCTTAGTGTTTAAATATGAATTTTTCAAAGAACTAAATCCAGGTTTCGTAGTCATTGAACACCTGCTTCTCCGATTGAATGAAGATCGGCCAATCCCCCCTGAAAAGAGCGCAATGGACAATCATTCACTGTGATGGAAAGGACAACTATGTGATCCGTAGTTCGAATATAGGCTCCTCAATCACATAACTGATCATTTGTCACTCCCCACTTATATTTCCAGTATTTTGCATCTTCCTACATTTTTATTCGCTACGAGGAATCCCATGATGACACTGATGATGACAGTCATATGATGGTGATGATGTTTCCGTCCGCAGCAATCCGTACGTGTCCCCTTAGTGACGCTAAACGATCGAGGAGTTTGGAAGCTGAACTGTCTTTTCTGTCATCTCCTAGCTTTGTCTGCTATTAACCATCTGCTGAATTATTATGTAATTAATGTACTGGGTGTCTTTTTTATGGTTTACATTGTGATATTGGAAACCATAAGTCTGACAAAAAACTTGAATATGGGGAACTTTACATTCTTTTTAAAAACGATTAAAAACACATATTTCTTATTTAGAAGAACTGCCATTTTCCAATATGACGGTCAACTTTGATTTTTCTTACGGTACACCCTATATTTTATGGTTGTTTTATATATAAATAGTAGTTTTAAGACTTTTTCAGTTCTATCAGTTTTGCAATATTTTGCATAATAATGTAAATATGAGAGCTCAAAATGTCAAAATGTTAAGATTCTTTATAGAGTTTACCATTGAGTTAACAACTTTTTTAATATGCATTCAAAAAATGGCCTAATATGCAAGCAATACAACATACATTTGGAAAATGCATGATTAGCTATTCTTTTTTCAATATTTAACGCATTGTGTATCAAATTATAATACATAAACTGAAACAAATGTGTTACTATTTCATCACAGATAAATTGATGTTGCCAGCTGTTTTATTATTTATTTATATTTATTTATTATTATTGACTGTTACCATTATCAGCTGTTTTAAGTCAACTTCAATTCAAATGGACAGTGGTGTTATAAGGGGACACGTAGGCCTACGGATTGCTGCGGACGCAAACATCATCATCATCCTTAGAGTATCAGACCCTATGACTGTCATCATCTATGGAATGTCCTTCCTCATAAGAAATACAAATGTGGGAAGATGCAAAATACTGGAAACATAAATGGGGAGTGACAAATGATCGGTCATGTGATTGAGAAGCCTATATTCGAACTACGGATCACATAGTTGTGCTTTCTATCACAGTGAGCGATTGTCCATTTCGTTCTTTTCAGGGGGGATTAGCTGATCTTCATTCAATCGGAGAAGCATGTGTTGAATGATTAAGAAACCTGGATTTAGTTCTGTGATGGGAGATCAATATTTAAACACTAAGACACAAGTACTTTGAACTTTAAATTTTATTTAGAACTTTAAATATCATTATAGTTTAAGGGTTCAATACTCTCTCCTTTTAATTTAGTTGCTAGCTTTAATACTCATATACAGGGTTGGGAACAAGTCTAGAATATATTTATTAATTTTAAAGTCTGAATGAAAAAGTCTTAAAATTACTATTTCTATCTAAAACAACCATAAAATATAGGGTGTCCTGCAAGAAAAACTAAAGTTGACCGCCAAGTTGGAAAATGGCAGCATTTTTTCAAAATTTGAAATATGTGTTTTTAATCGTTTCCAAAAAGAATGTAAAGTTCCCCATTTTCAAGTTTTTTTGTCAGACTTATGGTTTCCAAGATCACAATGGTGGCCCATTTAAAAAAGACACCCTCTATAATGTAATATGTTGATTTAACAATTTGGGTTTAATGTAATCTGTTAATAATTGTCGGCGCTAGTGGTGCAGTGCTGTAACCAGTTAGAGGGAAATGTATTGAGGAGATTGTAGGGGATAATAGGTTAAGTGCTCAGTCCTCATAATACAGCACGGCGACCACTTAGTTGTTGCCATCGACGTGGACACTACTAGAGAAGACTAGGGAGGTCCGGATAAGGTGTAGGAAGAGTTTAAGGCTAGTCAAATAGCTGTAAATCAGACCAGTACTAAGTGGTTTGGATTCTATTAGTGGTATATTTCCTGACCAGCTAAAAATTGCTAAAATCATTCCTATTTTTAAAAAAGGTAATTTGCAGGACGTTTGCAGTTACCGTCCGATACGTTTGCTTCCAACTATTTATAAGCTGTATGAGATTGCTGTACAAAGACAATTGTTAAAGTATTTAGAAGACAATTGCCTACTAGATAAGGAACAGCATGGATTTCACCCGGGCAGGTCTGACGTCAGCTACTGATTTTGTTGAATCAGTTATTGATAATATCAATGGAGGCCAGAAAGTTGCTGGTGTATTTATGGACCTGAGCCGGGCCTTTGACAGTGTCTCCTATGACCAACTTCTTCAATCTCTGGAAAATCTAGGTGTTGGAGGAGTAGGGTTTGACTGGTTTAAATCTTATATTAAAAATAGGTTTCAGTATATTCAAATAAAAAATGTTAATCCAAACTATTACGTAGAAGATTTTAAGTCACCGCTGCAGGAAATTATGTATGGTGTCCCCCAGGGATCTACTCTGGGACCATTACTATTCATTTGCTATCTCAAGGGTTTGCCTGGAGTGGTGTCTGGGGGGCACGCCAATGTCTTTATGCAGATGATTCGACCTATTTAATTACTGACCCAAATGTTGAAAGCTTAAAATCAAACTCTTTTAATGACCTGTCACAAAATAATTTTTTTTTTTTTTGTAAAAATCTTCTTATGAATATTAACAAAACAACCTCTATTACCTTCCACACCAATCAAAATAAAATAAAATCTGAAATTGATATTGTAATTGATGAAAAAAAAGTTGAACAAACAAAAAATACAAAATTTCTTGGAATTTTAATTGATGAAAACATGAATTGTGATTTGGACATTCAATCTGTTTTAACTAAGATTTCCTCAGGTATTTATGCTTTGCGTAGAATGTCTGGCTTTTGCAATCTCAACACTTTAAAAATAATCTACTTTTCCCTAATTCAATCCCATATAGCTTATGGGATTACAATATATGGTGCCACAACCAACAACAACATGGACAAAATTCTTCGAGCCCAAAAAAAGGCAATACGAGTAATGCACAAAATGAAAGGGGATGACACTGTCAAGAAATGTTTGGTGGATCTAGGCATTATGACTGTGTACAGCTATTATATATATATAAAACTATTTTATTCTACTGTACAAAGAAAATAAATATTCATAAAAAAATATTGAATCTGTGCACGGCCATGATACTAGAAACCATAATGATATAATAAAAGAAAAATCAAATATTGAAATCTTTTTTAAAAAAAAAAAAGCCATCTTATGCTGGTCAACAATTTTAAAGGAAACTACCCAAATCTTTCAAAAATGAAGAAAATTGCACTAAATTAAAAAATACCTTAAAATTACATTTTTTGCATTTGCCCCTGTACTCAAATGATGAATTTTTAAATCAATAGTGCAAGGTATTTGTGTAAATTGTTTTGTTTTTACAGTTAGTGATTACATAATTAAATATCATATCTGTATTTGACTCTATTCATACAATGTATTTTGTATTTTGGAATAAAGGAGTTTTGAATTTGAATACTTAAAGCTGAACGTTCCTTGGTTTCCCTGGCTGTTGATAAATAGCTCTTTCTGAGGGAAAGTCGACCTTAGTTAGTAACAATTACTACACTCGTCCATCTACACTATCCCACTCAATTGCCTCTCATATTGAACCATATCTCTACGTTCGGTGTCTTACTGTTGAATAATAAATACGTGTTTGTGCAAAACAAATATTGCTATACAATTTTGCCTAACCTACCAATAACACCTCAGTAACACTTGTACGTGTATGAGTGACTGGGTGGGTTAATATCACTGTACGTGTATGGGTGTGTGGGTGGGTCAGTAACACTATACGATTATGGGCGAGCGAGTGGTTGCTAGAGATTGTACATTTTAAACTTAGCTCAAATCATGCGGCAATTCAATACTCTAAGATCTGGAAATACGAGTAAAACACATTCAGGACCTTACCTTATTGACCTTAACAGTTATAACCTAAATCGTATTGTAATACACAACATATCCAATGAACCAGTTACGTAGTAATGTATTATGTCGTGTTTTATTACATCATTTCCCGTGTCTGTGAGACTGCATTGTATAGTATCCATTTGTAAGTCATGTGCACATTTTAAAGTGACCTAAAAAACGAATACAACATTAAATTGGCCATTAACTAAACAATACTACATACTCAATAATAGTAATATTTCATCGATGAAGTTTTACCCTGAATTATACTGGCTCATTGTTTAGCATTTCCTGTCAATAATAATTAAAATCAATATAGTAATCATTTATACATACAGGAAAGGAAACAGTATTATTACTCGTGTTATTGCTGTTATTAATTGTTATATAAATAACAATTTAAACGATTTAATATAGTGGTTCAACGTCTGATTCATTGGTGTTTTAATCAAACCATTCAATGGTCACTGCTGCTAATGATGTAACGGGCTTGCTATCGCACTACCAGCACGCGGTCTTCCTCCATCCTCGTTGGCATGACAATTTCAAATGGAATTACACAGTGGGGAGAGTAGTTCTCTGTCTCACTTCCAACACTCAGTGCACCTCACTCACACCAGTGCGTTCAGTAGGTTGTTTTTTAAACGGCCAATCTACTGTATATACAGGGAGTTTCGTACCACCCGGCCACAATCTCCTGTGGTTGAACCGTTGACATAGAGTGATGCAGTAAACTGTAACCCTAATAAATCTCACATGGAGAACGTCGCAAAATTATTTGATTAGCATTTAAAGTACAGGGTGTACCCGGAAATGGGGGTCTAAGATTCGAATCTCGAAATGTTCAAATAGCATCATAGGTCTTGTGGCACTTCATTTTTAAGGTTTTGAACGTTGAACAGTATGGTTAACAAATATTTTCAAATTCAAAAAAACTTTGCAGCCCTGTACCAAGATATTTTTAGATGAGAATATAGATGTTGCATAACAAATCAAAGATCTTTAAAAAAGAAATATTTTTCTGATTTACACTTCGTATCTATTTCTTCAAGTTTACGAGTAACTTAAAAAAAATTCGAATTTTTATAAAGTTCAAGCATTAATCTTGAATTGTACTGAACGTTCTTTTTTAATCGAGGCAAAGATAGTTATATAGCCTCTTCTTACACTTAACCTCTACTGTACTAATAAATAAAATTGTTGTTGTTGAAATAAAAACAAAATTATAATAACTTCAAATACAACTCGTGAAAACTGTTCACAACTACTAAATCACAATAATAGTAAGAAATAATAATAATAACAACACAATAATAATAACAAAACTAAAACCATTAAAAATGCTAAGACATCCAAAGCTGGTAACGGTTACATGTTATGTTATAGGTGTTCAAAGGTATTTCCTTCATTTTGAATGCACAGCTCTATACGATTGCCAAAGGTAACAACGGCACTCAATATTTTATCAACACTACTACTGTAAACAGCATTTATAATTCTGTCCATCATGTCCTGTCGGGTGGTAGACTTTGTAGAATAAACCATGTCTTAGATCCTTCCCCAAAGATAGTAGTCCATGCAGGTTAAGTCCGGAGATCTAGCTGGATATGGCACATTTGCTACTATTCCAAACCATCTTTCAGGTAATTGCCGATTAAGTGTGGCACGTACATTAAGGGCAACGTGTGTGGGGCGCCATCTTGAAGTAACCACATGGTTTGGATAATTCCATAAGCAGATCTGGACGAGTATTTATTAGGAACCGTAGTAAACTGCTCCAGTTAATGCACCAACAAAGAAATGAGGACCAACAATGGCATTTCTGATGATGCCACAACACGTATTTAATGACCAGTATCTTTGATTGTAACCTCACGCATCAAGTGAGCATCTCCGAATGCCCAGTAGCGCAAATTGTGGGCGATTCTCTTCACCATTGTTGCGGAACGTGGATTCATCACACCATGAGACGTTATTGAAGAAATTATGATTTTCATCAAGCATGTTCCTTGCCCATAAACAAACAATCATCCTGCACAAGAAATCCTCCTCTGATAGTTCCTGATGCAGTGACATCCTAAAAGCGAGCATTTTCTGAGTTTCAGTGTTTCGAAAATAGATGCTGTACACAGAGTCAGAAGAAATTCGGTGAGTTGAGTCTGACTTTCTTCAGCGACAAGACTTAAGATATTTTTAAAATTTGTTGACCATACTTCTCACACTTCAAAACCTTTAAAATGATGTGCCACACCTAAAAACATGTGTTGCTATTTGAACATTTCGAGATTCGAACTTTAGAACACCTTGTATTCCGGTTCCATCTTGTATTTTAAATTCTACAAAAAAAATTTGCGATGTTCTCCATATGAGAATTTTTAGGGTTACAGTTCACTGCATCTCTCTATGTCAAACGGTTCAACCACAGGAGATTGTGGCTGGGTGGTATGAAACACCCTGTATGCAAAGGCACTAGTTTGCAGCAAATGCATTGCTTTAATCTGTATTTCTGTTTCTATAGCCCACAGTTACCTGGATTACATCAATGTTTTTTAAAGATCGTTTAAAAAATAAACGTAAAATTACTTTTCAATTAATCAAGGTGCAATTTTTTATTAGACGGTTAATATAATTCTTCACTGCAATCAATTCAAAACAAATGACACTACACTAATCCTTAACACCAATAAAGACAGTACAGTATAGTAACGTTTTGTTTACAAACGACTATTATAAATCATTTAAAATATAACTGTAACTTTCCAATTTACTGTATTATAAATTACATTAGAATGTATTATTTCAGTTAGAAAATAAATAGAATAGTAATCGCATATTAAAGCCTTGTGCAGTAATTTGTTTGGAAGTTTATTACCAACACAAGTCAGCTTTGTATTGATTATTACAATTTTACTGTAATAGAACATATTAATGAAATACGATTCTTTATTTTATTCAATATTGAACAATTAAGTCTCTGGAAATATTTAACTAAATAACATTATTGAAATCATGGAGAACGGATTTTATTAAACAATATTTTCGAAAGCTTTTATGTAAATAACCAATAATTGAACTAAAGCCCTTTTTCTACTTTTCTATTTCAAAATATATGACATTGGTAATTATTTTTAAATTACAATATACCATTATTTTTGTCGTTTGATTGTTCTTAATAACTAATAAGTTTTGGTTTTTATATTAACACTTAATAGTTTTTACTTAAGTAAAGGACTAATTTTAAGTAAGTGGATAGGTACACTTACTTAGAGATTTTTTTTAAGTGCAGCTAGACTAGTTTTTTTTTTTTTTTATGTATTTATTTACGTATTCCTTCCTCCTTGCCACACAACTGGTTAAGTGGCCAATACATTTCCTAGTAATTTCTTTGTAGATCCCTTTTGTAATTTATTTATGGAAATAAAAAATTTATTTATTCATTTCATAATTTTTCTTTCAATGTACATAATTTGAAAGTGTGTAATATATTTTTAGAATATAGTGGTTAAAATGTTTCAACCAAACTAATGTAAAATTGAATAGAATGTTTTTTTTAAATTGTAAACAATTATTTTCATATAAATGAAATCTTCAAAATCGTTGCGTGGACAATTTTACAATTATCTTTGGCTATAAGAGTATAATAATAAAATCGTACATAAAAACTTCATTGCTACAGTTTATTATAAACAAGTGAGTTATGTATTTTTTGTACAATACGGGGGATCGTTGGGCGGGGACAGTTGGGCAGAGAGAAGGGCGAACATACGTTACTTAAGTTAGTGAGGCAGGCTCTTTACTACTCCTTGCAACGGTTGGGCGAAATCTAGATTTAAATTCCTTAGTGTGTTCAAAATTTTTCTATTCGTATGGTAACAATTTGTATATAAATAACCAGAGTGGATAGAAAAGTGTGATAGATTTCGTTTAACTAAATACCTAAGTAGTTACCACCTTTAAATAGCATTTTATATTAATAGGGTATAATATAATATGTCTGAAATACACCAAAGAATAAAACGATAACTTTAATTCGTCTACTCCTTTTATAAAAAATATCGTGTAATTCACCAATCACTACAGTAATTAAATCATATTACGACAGTATATATTCCATCACACATTTTCGGCAGTGGTGGCGCATTGCTGTAACCCAGCTACTTAGGGACAAAGTGTTGAGGATATAGTAGGTGATATGTTCTATTCTCGGACCTCCTAATACCAACACAGCGTTCGCTCAATGGTTGCCATTGACGTGGACACTACTAGAGAAGTCTGGGGTGTCCATGTTGGATGCTAATCAAGGTTCAGATGTTGTGTGGGGAAGAGAACTGAGATTTAGACTTGTCAGTTAGCTAAAAATCAAACCAACACTACGTGGTTTGGATTCCACGTAAAATTGTAGATCCCATAGTTGCCCTGGATATTAGGCTACTAATAAATAGGCATACATGATTTAAGTCTATTTCAGATAGTAACTATGACTACACTCGTTCATCTACAATCAACATACTCATTCACCCCTCATATCTCTATGATCGGCGTCTTAGAAATAAATAATAATGAATACTGTAGCCAGCTGAATTTTGCTCCATTCTTACGCAATTCAACGCAGTACGAATCCTTCATATCTCGAGTTGGCATGCAAATTACATTCCTTTGAAGGCTACATCGCCTTTGGAAAGACGGGCGTGAAATGTGGAATGCCGTTTGAAGAACCTAGCTATGGAGTGTGCTCAGTTCAAATGGTGTATGTTTATCCGTTTTACCTAGAGTCAAGGTATTTGTAATTTATATGTTGTTTGATTTCGTATTAGAATGATTATCTTTTATCAAAAATACGAATGTCCACACATTCCTATTTATAAATAATAAAATAGAATTGAATATAAAATAGATAATATTTTAATTCCACCTTGAATTATACAATATAAACACAACATTATCTTGGAACTACTAGTGATCTTACAAGTACGATGACTAGCTCAACTTTACAAACATAACATTCATTCCATGCTTTCGTTATAATATATATAGTAGTTTTTTAATTAGCATTTTCCATTCTTTTGTGAATCCCTCTGGTTTGAGGAAGGTGAGCGTGGTTCACCGAAATCGATCACCATAATATTTGTGCATTTTGTACTTGTATTGTAATATATTTGTGCATTTTGTGCTTATATTGTAATAAATTTGTGTTGCGTGACGTTTACTTGTATTGTTATAATATATATAATGTTAAGTAGCAGTTCGAACATTAATTATAATAATGCAATGTGAAAGAACTAATGGACAGATAATTGAAAAACAAATAATAAATATTATTAAAATAAATAAGCGTTCTTGTGAACAACACAATTTAAAATACTAAGAGAAAAGAAAAACTCAAATGCTCCACAAAATTCCCAACAACAAAAATCTATTTTCTGTAAATTATTATGTCTTCCTAATTAGTTAAAACATTAAGAGTCCTTACTAAGTAAAAAATGCAGTGTAACTTTATTTAATGATTAGTTACTGAGTTTATTTTACGAACTATATCTTAATTTATAAAATAAGAAATAAACAGGATTTTACAGTTTTTGCAGCTTTAATAGTGATTCAGTACGAATCAAAAAAGGTTGTTTTTACTCTCTTTTCCCTTGTTTTTCTAAGTATTTACAGGCTTGGACAAAAGAAGTTAAATAAAATGCAATATCTACTTATGATGTAATATATATTCCAATTTATATTTTTATATACTTATTCTTGGAATTCACTTATTCTTAAGAATACCCTCTTCTTTTCCTGCCCTCCATACATGATCTAACACTTTCCTTATCTATAAACCACTGGAGATCAAAATCTTACTTGCATTTAAATTTCATTTATTTACTTATTTTTCTTAGATTTGTGATTATTTACGAAGTAACATTTTTTCACTGTGAGAAATAAATTAACATTCCAGTTTACAAGGACCTAAACTTTGAATAAGTTTGAATTAATTTTGATTTAATTGTCATAAAATTACCATGGATTCTTGAAATCAGAAGACAAGCACTAGTTATGTTTATGTTCTTTTACTGTATACTAAATACAATAAAAATGTCCGTTCTAATTAAAACTGTTTTATATTTATTAATATACAAAAATACATTTTGATAAACAGAAAATTAAAGTATATAAGGATAACAGTATCCTTACATCAATCCTTGTATATACAATTTAATATATATATTTATACAATTTAATTTACACTTGAAAATTACTATTAAGTTGAAACATGTTGTGCGAAATAATTTAAATAAAAATGTTAAAAAGGGTACTCACTTTGAATTTTATTACATCCTAAATATATATATATATATATATATATATATATATATATATATATCCTAAGATCAATGTATCCTTCAAATAAATAATCAACATTTATCAACTTGTTTATAAGTCCATACGCTCACATTTAAAATCATACCACTAGCTGTCAGAAAGATATAAATTAATAATTGAAAATAAATAATGTGTTTCATATCTAATCAAATGCAAAGATACGATATTTTCCTTTAATTCACTTCCACTTGATAAATATTCTGTTCCACTAAAAACTGTTCCACAAATGTATTTTTACGTCTACTGTGGTATTCCTTATCCGCTATGAATCCGATATCGCTGGCCTTTTCTTATCGCTTTCCAAGAACTTAGACACGGAGAGCTCATTCTCATTCGGCGATAAGTCAATCATTGTATTTACCAGTTTGTGATCAACTTTAATAGCCACATAACCTAACCTAACCTAACCTGACCTTAGTTGCGATAAAAAGAAGTAGTGGTAGTGAAGTAACGGAAAAGGTCCCAAAGATATACAAGTCCAAAAGCATAGGGTAATATATACTATAAACTACAGTAACTTTTTCATTACTGATTTTTTTATAACCATTCTTTTGATTTACTACTAGTTTCATAGTATGGTCTGTGAACCATGTTTATCTAAATATATAAATTCCACAAACTATGTATTTTTATCACGAAATCTCCTGAGAAACTAAACATATTTTGATTAAATATAATAGTAAGTTAGATTTCGTATCACACCCGCTAAGAAGGGATTTCTCAAAATGCCATGCCTAATGAGCGGAAAAAGCTCTTTAACTTTTCTTTTTTTCATACGAGTAAAATTGGCATTAATTAATTTAATTATTTATTTCCAACAGCTGATACAACAAAAGTAAATATGACATAAAAGCTTGGCCAATTTAGTTTACATTGTGAAATTTTTAACTCTGACATGATTGCACTACTTTTTATCCACCTAAAGTGGACTTAAAGGGTTTTATAGACTATAAAACTTTTTTAAGTAGGATAATAACTATAGGCTGAGCTTTTATATTGAAATAAACAATCGTATAGAGAACCACCCCGTAGCGAAGCAAGGGTAGTAAACACGTCATAATGTAGAAAATGTCTGGTTTTCTAAATGCAATACTGACGGATTCTCCGCATAATTTAAAATCTCAGATTGCTGAATTTATTCATGAATAACCTTTCAGACTTGACCTTTCTACTATTTAATTTTTCGACTAAATATTATTAAATGTTGGATAGACATACACCGACTAAATCATACTTACATTTATACTGTTTTCTTAATGAATACAGTACAGCACATATGTTCCAGATATTTCCAAGAAATGGGTTTTCAATCTCTCTTGAATATTGCATTACCTATCTCTTCCTTTTCCATTCAAGCTGTTGTTTCTTTACATCGATGGAGTATAGAATTCGTGTCAAAATGGAAATTTTTGTTATATGAGTTAATATACAGCTGTAAATTTAGAAAAATGCCACTGTAAAAGATATTGAATCAAAAAGAATTAAAAATAGATGCTATTCACAAATAGCAATACTGAATTTATCAATCATAGATTATATGTATTTAAAACGTTCTAGTGACACCTGAAATAATTATACAAGAAGTTTTAATTTTTGTATTTCCACTCATGTTGATTTTTTACGTTATTTTTTATTATTATTAATATTATTATATTTTTTTACACCTTTTTGTTGTTATAATTAATATTACAAATGCACAGCTTGTGCTAAACTGTCTACTCACCCAAAAGTTAAATTCTTGAAAGAAGAAATTAAATTAAAATAAGTTATACACTTAATGTCCGAACGTTTTTAGGTTATTAATAAAAACTTTTATAAATCACCAAAGATTGCCGTTACATGTTTCGGCATTTCTAAACGTAATCAAAAAATAATAATTTTTCTTAATTTACAGACAATTTTGGGAAGTTTAATTCTTGATTATGTAACTCACAAAAAATAATAACTCATTTTAATTGGAATATTTCTACCAGTAATTTGTTTACAGTAGCCACGGGATATCTTGAGCTGTGGCTTACGTCACGGTAAGTGCTGGGAGGAGGGGGTTTCCTACCAATAAACAGTGTTTAGCGTACTAATAGCATTGCTGTAAACATCAAGTCACCTCGCCCACAGGTTACCTTTTTTATAACACAACTCCCATCTGATTAATCACTGATATTTTTTATTTATAATCATATTACTTGGTATTATAATGTGTTATCATGTTATAACTATAGGCCTTTAATTATATTACTATTACCTTTGTATAATATTTAATGAGAAAAATAAAATAAAATCATATGGAATACCAAATAATTAAACACTTGTGAATATACAGAATGTAGGTTATGTTAGTAAATAAGCACTGTTCAAGTTTTTATTGTAAGCAGTTCGTAATTTAATTGTATATTAGGATATACATACTTACTTGACTTGTGAATAACTTTGTGAGCAATATTAAATTTAATCTCTTTAAAGATTGTAACAATTGTTAATTGTCTCATTATAATGATTTTAGAGAATTGTGTCTAGAAAATGTTAAATATTGTAAGAACTGAGAGATTTAGGTGTTTGGTTCTTTTACCAAAAGTTTTCAATATAAATTCTCCAAGTTTTGAGAAAAATTGAGAATCTTCCCCTTTCAAATAAAAAAGTAGTTTTTTCCCATTTAAATTAGCTAAATAACCAGTATATTCACGTTGTTAATTTCCTGTCAATTTCATGCGACTTGTTTTCTGAAGTCAACATGTTTGGTGGGCCTTACCTGTTCGGTTGTCCTGGTTTAGAGGGTTCTTATTGGTTGTTTTAGCTTCTAGAGTAAGGAGGGGGTAAGTCCGTTGGTGGAAGGTTTGCGGGCGTTCGAGCAGTTTTAAGTAATCTTTTGGCGAGTGACCACGTTTGTTCTTCACGGCGATTTTAACCGTTCGGAGTCTTGTTTTCCGGATCGGCAATTTTCCTTGTCGCTAGTGAGTGTGTGTGCGTATGTCGCGCTTTGTTTGTGGTCACGTTGTGGGTTAAAACCTCCAGGACAGCTACGTAAGTAATTTTTACAAGTTTTCTCTAGTTAGGTTTTTCAGTAGGGTTTTAGTAGATAGGGTAAGATCCACCAAGCATGCGCGGTTAAAACTTGTTCTTGTTTGTAGTCACTCTTCTAGTGACAGTTCTTGGAGTGCTTTGTCTTCTGTTTAAAGATTTTGTAGAAAGGAAAATGTTTCAAGTCACTAAAAGCTGGTTATTTATTTTTTTTCAGATCTCCCGGAGGCAATTACAATTTCAACTTTTCAGTTTTCAACATTTCAATTTAAGAATTTCAACTTTAAGAATTTCAATTTCAGAATTTCAACTTTTCAGTTTTTCAATTTCAGTTTTTCAATTTTCAGTTTTCAAATTTCAATTTTTCAAATTAAGAATTTTGAGGCAATTTTGCAATATTTGTCAATTTAAGGAAAATCTTCAATTTAAGTAAATTTTTGGAAATTGAGAATTTAAAGAGATTTATTGATACAGTGGGCCTAATAAAAAGGTTATGGTCTGAAGATATTTGATTTGTTTTGATTTTAAATAAAGAAGGATCTTTTGTTTTCGTTTTTATTATTATTTATTTAAGAAGTCCAATTTTATTTTGTGGAAGATAATAAAAAAAAATAAAGAAACTTTTTATCATTGAAGAATTTTTATTTAAATCTCTCATTTAAGTTGTTCAACATATCAAAAATAAATAGTAGCTTAATTAAGGCTACATTAAGTGCGCAACTCTGCTAGTTGAACAACAGAGAGACGTTTAAAAATAGAAGTGTGTGCTTATAACCAATTATCTCAGACCAGATTTTAAAAGAAAATTTAATATTAAATAAATTGAGAAGATGGCACTCAAGGTAGACTTTCTACTGAAGAAAGAACTTATGTATGAAGCACGTTTAAGAGGAATAGAAGTAGAAGACAGCATACTAGTGGGTGATTTAAGAAAGAAACTTAGAGAGCTTGTCAAGTTAGGTGTTAGGCCTAATATAGGTTACCTGTCCGGCCATGTAGTAGGTGGAGAGGAATATGAGTTCATTAAAGTAAACTTGGAAAATCTGAAAGAAAGAATTGAGGGTGTGGTGGAAAGTAGATGTTTAAGTGATATAATCCGTATTGAAGCTAAGTTAGCTCATTACGAATTAAGATTAAAGGGTCTAAAAGGGTTGTTTGTAAGTAATGAAGCCGCTTTAGCTAAAGTGTCATCCCTCGAGGAAAATTTAAATTCCTTGAAGGAAATGGTAGGGAAAATTAACATTGATTTAGCAGAGAAGGACAACATAGAGCAGGAGATAACTAGAAACGGCGAAATTGAAGACGAGTTTGAACAAAGCTTAGTACGGGGAGTGCAGAAACCGGTTCTAATGAGCCAATCGATAAGCGCACCCTTGAACGGAGTCGCATCTCCAGAAATGGCAGATAATTTCAACTGTCAACGAAATGTTACGTTGAATTATTCTCGCCTACCTAATCCACTAGAGCGGTATCTAAATAGATTTGAGGTAACAGATGGGTTAAACGCTAGCTTGTTGATCAAATTCATTAAAAACATGTTAGCTTTGAAAAATGAAACAAAGTTAAAAGATAGTGAGATTTTAGAGATTATCTTGGGATATGCTAACGGTCCTTTGTATAGTAAAATATTAAAGTGTAAAGAAGAGAGGGACACTGTAAGTGAAACTCATCTTATTATTCTAAAACAATTCGTTCCAATGGGGCTGAGAGAAAACTTAAAGAAAACAATGGTAAACCGTCCACAGAAGTCTGGGGAACCATTAGAAGTATATATAAATGAATTGAAAATCTATAGTGAGGTACTTAATACTAGATACACCGAAGAAGAAGTAGTAGACATTGTCAAATTAGGATTAAATCCAGAAACTAGAGCTAAATTAGTATTTGTGGGAAATCCTACCAGCTATGCAGACCTAGATAGCATGTGTATTCAAGTACAAAATGTATGTTACAACGATGTACAACGTAGAGAGGTAAGAGCATACCTACCACCTAAGCATAGCGCTAGCCGTAACGTAAACAATGTAGAAGATCGAAAAACATGTTTTATATGTAATAAATATGGCCACATAGCGAGGGATTGCTATCAAAATAGGAACACACAGAAGCACACACAGCAGTACAACAAAGTTTTCACACCACCCAATAAACAATACAACCCAGTAAAATACAATAGACCCGGAACAAGTTTTACACAAAAGGAGATTACAACACAGAAGCCAAAAAACTAGATTATGGGAGGGAGTTGGCCAAATTCGGATCTCGTGTCGATCCCCTCCCAGAAATCCAGCAAAATGTAAACAAAAACAAACCCATACACAACAACACAGCAGACGACAAGATGACTCACTCAAGTGTAAACAATAACACTGATAATATGGAACACAGTCTAAACATTTTACCAACTATTGAAGTTATAGTAAACAACAAAGTGAAACAGGAAGCATTAATTGATACTGGAAGTTCAATTAATGTAATTAGTGAAGATTTGTTTAACAAATTAAAAGCATGTTGTCCTAAGTTACAGTTGAATAGGTCAGATATTAAGTGTCGTACAGCGAGTCAAAGTGAAATGAAGATACTGGGGCAGTGTAATTTAAAAATAAAAATAAATGAATTTACTTGGAAAATACTTGTCCAAGTAAGTAAACAATTAAGTTATGCTATGATAATTGGGAGTCAATTTATTAAACAAAGTGAGTTGGTAGTAGACTTGAAAAGTAACCAGTGTTATTTTAACTTCAAGCCTAATGTAAAAATCGAATTCATTCACAGTTTAGCTAACATAAGAATTAATGTAAACAATGTTAGTAAACAAGTAAATATTGGCTGTAGTGAAGTCAAGGAAGAAATAGTTGATTTAATAGAAAAATATCCAAATGTTTACACTAATAAAATAGGCAGTGGAATAGATTATGAATATACAATTAAGTTGAATGATACTACTCCTGTCAATATTAGACCATATCCAGTTAATCCTGCTAAGATGAAAATTTTGAAAAATATATTAGATGATTTACTTAAACAAAATATTATTAGACCTAGTCAATCACCTTACAATAGCCCTGCATTCTTAGTACCTAAGGGGGAAGACAAATATAGGCTAGTTATTAATTATTCAGAAGTAAACAAGAAAATAGAGAAAGTAAACACACCGCTGGGTGACTTGCATGATATTCACCATTTCCTAGAAGGAGCAAAATATTTTACAGTCTTAGATTTATGTAGCAGTTTTCACCAAATTAGATTATCGGAAGAAAGTAAAAGAATAACAAGTTTTAGTACACCATTTGAAAGCTTTGAATTCAATCGCATTCCATTTGGTCTTCATTTAGGCTCATCTTTGTTATCCAGTTATTTAAATAGAGTACTGGAGGGACTGAAATTCAAGTGTGTTATTAATTATGTGGACGATTTAATAATTTATTCCAAGACATTAAATGAACATTTACAACATATTAAAGAAGTTACTGAAAGACTCAATAAATGGAACCTCACTGTTAACCCAGAAAAAGTAAAATTTGTATTTAAAGAAATAAAGTTTTTAGGATATCTAATCAGCCATAATCAAGTTACAATAGATCCTGAGCGCACCAGTTCAATTTTAAGTGCCAAACCCCCTACCAATAGCAAAGCTGTAAGTCGATTTATAGGAATGTCCAGTTATTTTGCTAAATTTATTCCAAATTATGCTGAACTTGCAGCTCCTTTAAATGAATTAAGGAAGAAAAATGTTAAATTTGAATGGAATTCCAAGTGTCAGGAAAGTTTTGATAAAATAAAAACAATAATTAGCAATCCACCAGTATTAAAAATACCTAATTATGAGCAAGAGTTTATTCTACACACTGATGCCAGTAACAATGCAGTTGGAGCATGTTTATTACAGTATGAGGGAGCCGATCTTAAGCCAGTAGCTTTTTATTCTAAAAAACTAAATCAAAGTAAAAAAGTAATGAGTATTTACCATAAGGAATGCTTAGCTGTAACAGCCTCAATACAGAAATTTTATAGTTATTTGGAAGTAAAGCCATTCACTTTGAGGTGTGACAATAGTGCCTTAGCTTGGATTCTAACACATTGTAGAAAATTAGGAAAACTAGCAAGATGGTGTGAAATAATTCTGAGTTTACCATTTAAGGTAGAAATAATTAAGGGTAAAGATAATGTATTAGCAGACTATCTAAGTAGAATATTTAGCAATAATGAAGAGGAAGTTCCAAGTGAGGACATTTTAGTTCATTGTTATGATCAGTCGGTTGTACAAACAATGGATGTAGATAAGGAAGAGAGTAGCGATGTTTCACCCACTGTAGAACCTGTTATTGTCAAACAAAATAGCCTCAATAGACTGTTTATAACTAACATAACTGACTTTCCCATGTCATGTGTACAGTTATCTGAATATCAGAATAAGGATCCGGAAATTATAAAAATTATATGTAGTATAAGAAACAAAACTAACAATGAAAAATATTTTTTGAAAAATGGTGTTGTAATGTATAAATATAACAACCGAAGTAAGGATAGGGTTTATTTACCCGAAGAATTAATAAACATGGTGTTTGAGTATTATCACACGTCAACCTATGGTGGACATCCTGGAATAGCTAACACTTTTAGAAAAATAAACCAGTACTTTTATAGGCCTAATCTACATGAGGATATAAAAAAGTTAGTGCAAAAGTGTGAATTGTGTAAAAAATGTAAAAGTACAAATAAATATTTAAAAGGACCTGTAGTATCAAGTTACTCGAAGCAGCCTATGGAAAAGTTATACATGGATATATTTGGACCATTAACTAGGAGTAGTAAACAAAACAAGTACTTGCTTATTGTTGTGGATGATTTCACAAAATTTAATTGGTTATTCCCCATGAAAGAAATTAAATCCAATAAAATTCAAGAATTGTTAAATGATCGAATTTTCAGCTTGTTCTCACTGCCTAAAATAATAGTGTCAGATAACGCGTCTTACTTTCAAGCTCATGAATTAAGACAATTTTTCTTTAAAAAAGGAATAATTCATAAAACGACTATACCTTATCAGCCCCAGGGTAACAAAAGTGAAAGGTTTTTACGCAATTTGAAAGCCATATTAAAAATCTATGCACATAACAAACAAAATAAATGGGACAAAGAAATCAGTGAATTGAATTTAGCCATAAACAACAACACATGTGAGAGTACTGGATTTAGTGGATTTGAATTAATGTTTAACCACGCCAAAAACGATCCGTTAACCAACAAGTGGAGTTTGAACGACCTGGTGGAGAGGAATCTCAGTGAAGAAGACCGACTAAAGCAGTTCGAGAAAGCAGTGGACAACCTTCGAAGGATGAGAGATCGCAACAAACACAAGGCGGATGGACAACATGGGAACCCACTTCGCATCGGAGAGCAGGTCTACATCAGATCACGGGTGCAGTCCGACCAAAGCCGAGGATTCCAGGAGAAGCTGCATTGCATCTATGAGGGTCCGTACCAGGTGCTAGCCCAGCTGAGTCCAGTGAGCATATTGGTGCAGAGGCTGTCCAATCCCAAAGAAGTGCGAAGAGTGCACATAAAAGATGTCAAGGTCTAAAGAAGTGAATAAGATTATTCTTGAAGGTGGTAAATATGAGTTGGTAATGTATGAAGGGTTATGAACTTTAATTAATTATGTATGTTTTCAGCAATTAATAATTTTCAGGTTATAAAAAAAAAAAAAAATTTGTGTAATTAAATAGATGGTTAAACAAGGTTACTTGATATATTTGAAATTTATTTAAAATGTATTATTTGATTATTGAAGTTGATAATGAATGACTAATTTTGTTTACATGTTATATGTCTGTTTGTAAATAACGGATTACTAATGCTCATGTTGTATTTCAGTTTCAGAAAAGTGAAATTAGTATATTAATTATGTATTTTCAGCAAAAGAATGTTATGTCATGTAAATATTTGATGATTGTTAGATTAAAATTGTTAGATTAGAATTTGTTAGATTAAGACTGTCAAAGTGATTACTTTTAAAGTTTAATGAAATTTTTATGTTCGAATAAATTGCTTGGTGGACAAAAGTAAACAAAGAGTAAACAAATTTTATTTATGTAAAATTATATTGAGTAGTTAATTATCCATGAATATTATGTATTTGAAATTTAATCTGTATTTGTATTCTTGTTATATGATAAGTGTGTTAAATAGTACAAGAAAGAATTTTGAGCTTCTAGAACAAAATGTAAGTTGAAAAATTATGTATTGTTTTTAATTGTAATGTATTTCCAATACCAGTTTCCAGCCAGTTCCTATTGTTTGTAAATAACCACAAAACAAAACACAACACTGAAAGGAGAAGCAAATGGGAAAAATTTTTGAAATTTGATTTGTTGGTGAATTGTTTTAATATGAGTGGACTTACGCACCCAACTTTTTTTTCTTTCTTCTTTTGTATCCAAGCACTTATGGACTGCGAAACTTCTGGTTTTCACCAAACGGAACGACACTGAGCACTCATTTTGAAGCACTTCATTGAAAGGGGAAATAAAAAAAAAAAATAAATAAATAAAAAAAAAAAAAAAAAAAACAATTCTTTTGAATGGGTCTCCGATCTACATACACTACATCACATGGAACACGCAACAGAGCGTTGTATGTCAACACTGTCTAATGCCTCTTTGGGTTAACTGTTGTTTATGTGAGACACTTGCTGTGGGCTGGAGGATGCAGTGTGACGACGGCCGTAGTCAACCCAAACCGGTCTTGTTTATCGATCGGCCAAGCTGTCAGCTGTTCTGATGAGGGGACAAGCTTGCGGTCCCGTTCTACTGCCGATGGACAATGGACTGGGGACAACAATGACTGTCTACAATGGACTGGTCTTGTGCTCTTGACCCGAGTTTCAAGTGACTGTGATAACAAATTTAAATGTTGTAGTAGTTTGTAAGATAGTAGTTTAAGAGAGAAACTTTTTGTTTGGAGATCTGAAAAAGGAAAGGGTTAGGTTAGCTTTGAAAGAAATGGTTGTTAAGGTTAGCAAATATTATGTCCTTTTAGAGATGTGATGATGATAGGGTTTCAAAAAAAAAAAAAATTTTTTTTCTTGTGAAGGGGGAAAATAATGTAACAATTGTTAATTGTCTCATTATAATGATTTTAGAGAATTGTGTCTAGAAAATGTTAAATATTGTAAGAACTGAGAGATTTAGGTGTTTGGTTCTTTTACCAAAAGTTTTCAATATAAATTCTCCAAGTTTTGAGAAAAATTGAGAATCTTCCCCTTTCAAATAAAAAAGTAGTTTTTTCCCATTTAAATTAGCTAAATAACCAGTATATTCACGTTGTTAATTTCCTGTCAATTTCATGCGACTTGTTTTCTGAAGTCAACATGTTTGGTGGGCCTTACCTGTTCGGTTGTCCTGGTTTAGAGGGTTCTTATTGGTTGTTTTAGCTTCTAGAGTAAGGAGGGGGTAAGTCCGTTGGTGGAAGGTTTGCGGGCGTTCGAGCAGTTTTAAGTAATCTTTTGGCGAGTGACCACGTTTGTTCTTCACGGCGATTTTAACCGTTCGGAGTCTTGTTTTCCGGATCGGCAATTTTCCTTGTCGCTAGTGAGTGTGTGTGCGTATGTCGCGCTTTGTTTGTGGTCACGTTGTGGGTTAAAACCTCCAGGACAGCTACGTAAGTAATTTTTACAAGTTTTCTCTAGTTAGGTTTTTCAGTAGGGTTTTAGTAGATAGGGTAAGATCCACCAAGCATGCGCGGTTAAAACTTGTTCTTGTTTGTAGTCACTCTTCTAGTGACAGTTCTTGGAGTGCTTTGTCTTCTGTTTAAAGATTTTGTAGAAAGGAAAATGTTTCAAGTCACTAAAAGCTGGTTATTTATTTTTTTTCAGATCTCCCGGAGGCAATTACAATTTCAACTTTTCAGTTTTCAACATTTCAATTTAAGAATTTCAACTTTAAGAATTTCAATTTCAGAATTTCAACTTTTCAGTTTTTCAATTTCAGTTTTTCAATTTTCAGTTTTCAAATTTCAATTTTTCAAATTAAGAATTTTGAGGCAATTTTGCAATATTTGTCAATTTAAGGAAAATCTTCAATTTAAGTAAATTTTTGGAAATTGAGAATTTAAAGAGATTTATTGATACAGTGGGCCTAATAAAAAGGTTATGGTCTGAAGATATTTGATTTGTTTTGATTTTAAATAAAGAAGGATCTTTTGTTTTCGTTTTTATTATTATTTATTTAAGAAGTCCAATTTTATTTTGTGGAAGATAATAAAAAAAAATAAAGAAACTTTTTATCATTGAAGAATTTTTATTTAAATCTCTCATTTAAGTTGTTCAACATATCAAAAATAAATAGTAGCTTAATTAAGGCTACAAGATAGACAGCTGTTTTAATTAAATTATTGTTTTACTTATAACATCTGTGTTAAATTAAAGTTACATCTATATTTATAAAAGAGGGTGTTTGTATATATATTTATGTTGCTTGTTGTATATATATTTATTATGCTTATATATGCTTATGTTGCATTGCTTATATATATGTTTGAAGTTTATGCGCTGCCAAACCATCCAATCGATCGCCATGAAACTTTAGCATGTTGTCCTGTATACTCCCGAGATGGTTTCTGTGAAGTTTGATGCAGATCCGTCCACAGGGTCCCGCCCCACGGGCTCCTAAAGATTCCATGTTATTCAAATGGAGAATCTGAATTGTTTACAAAAAACATATGACTGTGTGGTTTAATGTAGTTTCACATCCCATAAGCAGATTGAAGTTCTCACAACAACAGTACTGTATATGTTTTGATTTATTATAGTTCTAAATTTCACCTTGAGAGTGTAGCACACACTACAAGAAACCTTTACATTTATACACCAAATAAGAAGACCAAAAATATTGTTTACCCTCTTGCACTCATTTAATAAATAATGGTTTTTTCTATAATTCTTTTTATTGCTTTATTTTGGTATGTCAATGAAAAATGAAAGGCAAGACAACGTCCACCGGGTTCAGCTAGTATTAACATAAAAAACAAAATTATTGCACTTAATATTTTCAATAACAAATGCTTTCGATACAAAAATAATTCAGCCACTCTCTAATCAGCTGATCAGCAGCGGTAGAAAACGTCTGCGTGTCAGGCTAGTACAACGCCACGCATGCGTATGCCATACCCCTCCTCTCCGCTAACCACCAAGCATTTGAAAAGTAACGGTTTCGACAGCTCAAGATATTCCGAGGCTACTGTAGTTAGTTAGGCACCACAACTGGTTTAATCTACGTTATATTTACATGGCACTACACTAGCGCTCTACAATAGACCATAAGACAGCTGATAGCTTGATAAACAAAATTAAAAATTGGATGATAAATTATGAGAAATACAACCTGTATATAAAACAATTGTTTGATCTTAATTTTCAAAGCCTCTCTGTTGTTAGGTATGTATTGTGACGTTTTTACACGTCCAATTTATAAATAATTAATCGCTATGTGGGTTTTACAAATAAGCAACACGTTATACTAAACAATTACTAAATTTATTAAATCTATAAAATTAACTTATTACAATTAAATGGATTATTTCCTTAACTTTAAACTATTGTGAAAAGTAAAATTTACTATTAGGCCTACTGTTACAATTAAACTAATCTATAATTACAATCTTCGATGGCATCAATAATTACAACTACTAATTGCAAAGTGACTTTACTAAATTCCCTTCTTTTAATTACAATTCCTAGCTCTATAAAGTGGCTTTCCTAGATTATCTACTAATATTTACAATGACTAACTATAAAGTGACTCTACTAGCTTCCCTACTACCTACAGTCCAATGCTAACAGTTCACTCACAGTTTCTTCAGTGTCCCTTCAGAAGTCGTCCACAAGTACCGCAATGCTCCTTCGTTGATCCCCACAACGAACCACTCACCGGTAACTTCTCCGTAGACCACTTCTCTATACACGGACACTTCACTCGCACTGTAGAACTGTCTCACTGTCGCCGCAAACACCTGGGCTGTAGGCTGTAGACTCACTGACTGACTGACTGACTGACTGACTTACTGACTGACTGACTGACTGACTGACTGACTGACTGACTGACTAGCGCTGGTATCCAGGCCGTAATATCACCTGCAGGTCTCCATCTAGAAGCTTCTTGAATTCCCCTGCGTCCGAAGTTCCATGACAGAGCTGGCTCGTCAACCCAGAAGATTCTAGAAGTCCAGTGAAGAGGTAAAGGGGCGTTCATGCGTAAGCCATTGTGCCCCAAAGGTTGTAAACAAGCAGGGCAGGTGGTCAGCGACCCATCCATTACTTCCGCATCACCGGTTCCCAGGATAGAGGCCACTCTAGATGTCACACTGCCCCCTCCTTAAGGCTGATCGTCCCGATCAGCTTCCGCTCCATGGTACGGTGCTAGGCGATCAAGGTGGACCACAAGCATCTTGCCTCTTGGGTGTCTTTGAATCCTGTAGACCACATCGTTGATTCGTGTCGCTACCCGATAAGGTCCTTGCCAATCCTGTTGAAATTTCGGGCATCTCCCCTTCTTCCGGATGGGACTGTAGAGCCACACCAGGTCGTTCACCTGGAATCCAGTGGAATTGGCTTGCCGGTCGTAGCGAGCTTTCATTTTGTCACTGGCCATTTTTAGGTGCTGACGAGCGAACTCGTGAGTGTCGTGTAGGTGGTCGATGAGCTCGCAGGCGTAGTCCGTTGCGGGCTGCTTTGCGTCAGGTGGCAGGCCGAACATGAGGTCACTAGGCAGCCGCAGCCCCCTTCCGAAGATCATCCTCGCTGGGGTGAAACCCGTAGTATCGTGGACCGAAGATCTGTACGCCAGGAGGAAAATGGGCACCTTCCGATCCCAATCCCGCTGATTGGTGGACACAACTTTTCTGAGGTGTCCAACGAGTGTCTTTATGTATCTCTCGACCATCCCATCAGATTGCGGATGAAGCGCAGTGGTCCGTGTCTTGTGCACTCCGAGACGCTGAAGCACCTCCTTCATCAACAAGGATCCGAAGTTCGTCCCTTGGTCGCTGTGCAGCTCACGTGGCACTCCATACCGACAGATGAATTCATTCACCAAGCACCCAGCCACTGTTGCTGCTTCTTGATTTGGTATGGCGTATACTTCTGGCCATTTCGTAAAGTAGTCCATGACCACCAGGAGATATTTATTTCCTGCATCTGACATGGGAAATGGACCGGCGATGTCGATGGCGATCCTCTCGAAGGGTGCCCCAACGTTGTACTGTTGCATTCTGCCTCGACTTCTTGTTTGTGGCCCTCGGCTTCCAGTACAGATATCACATTGGCGGCACCACTTCTCTACATCAGCCCTCAAGTTCAACCAGTAGAACCGCTGACGTAGCTTGTCCACCGTTCTGTTGACACCTAAGTGCCCACCAGATGCTCCATTGTGGATCTCCTCCAGCACTTCCTTTCTTTTACTTCTGGGGAGCACAATCTGTTCAATCTGCTTCCTACCATTAGGGGCCTCCCAGATTCTTATAAGCACTCCGTTCTTAACCTTCATTGAGTCCCACTGTGCCCAGTAGCTCTTATACACATGGTTCCTAGCTGCAATGTCCTCCCAGCTAGGACGAGCCCCCGATTCCTTCTCCCGCAGCAGTGGTCCAACCTCGCTATCCTCAAGTTGTTCTTTACGGAGTTCCTCCGGCTCCCATCCACTAGCTGGCTCCAAAGAGACACAGCGCACTTCCACGGACAGATTCCTTTCTTCTACCTTGGGGCAGTGCTTACAACCCTCTGGGCAAGGTCGGCGAGACAGGGCGTCGGCATTGGAATGGTTTCTCCCTCGTCGGTGTTCAGAGGTGAAGTTGTATTCTTGAAGACGCTGGGTTGACAGTTGCCCCTTCCCATCAACCCTGTTTAGTTTTCCCTGCCTCTGCCCCCGAGAGGCTTTACTCGGGCATTTACTTCGGTAATGGCCTAACTCTCCACACCCCCAACAGTGAACCTCCTTCTTCCGGTCCCTCAGGGCATCAAGCACTTTTCTTACGATGTCTTCTATCTTCATAGGTTCTTCTTCCTCTGCGTAGACTCCTCGCAGACGTGCCTGGCCCCGGACGGATTGCTTTACGGCCTCAAACTCTAAGGCTTGCGTCAGGGCCTCGTTTAAAGTGTTAGGCCGGGCCAACTTTACAGCCTGCTGCGTCTCAGCATCCCGCAGCCCATCGAGGAACCTTTCAATGGATAGGCTCTCGTAAACAGCTTCGTCCACTGTGGGATAAGCGCCCCTCACTAATCGTGCGATGTCAGCTTCGAATTCTTGAAGACTCTCATTGGACTTCTGGTGACGACTCCTGAGCTGAGATCTGTAGACCAGTTCCATGTGTTTATGTCCGAACCGCATTTCCAACCGTCTAATCAAATCTTCGTAATTCTGTCGCTCAGCAGGTGGAACGGTTTGCAGTACGCTCAGAGCTTCTCCACGAAGTGAAAGGCACAACATGGACGCCTTCGCTGATGATGGCCAATTGTAGACAGCAGCGGCAGTCTCAAACAAAGTAAGAAAATCTTCCCAGGATATCTTTCCGTCGAAGGTTGGCAAACTTGCGTTATTTACGGGTGGACACACACTGGGCCGAGGTTTAAGGCTGAGCGGTTGCTGTCCACTTCCTGAGATCCCAGGTGGTTCGTTGCAGGTTATTGACTCCTTCCTCCCCTGAACCATTTCTTCTAAAAACCTAATCCTATCACCTAATTGCTTCGAACAGTCATCTAATTGTGTTTTTAATTCGCTCGAATAGTCATCTAATTGTTTTTTAAATTCGTTCGAACAGTCATCTAATTGTTTTTTAAATTCGTCTTCAACTTGGCAAATTTTATAATTAAATTCTGTAGCTAACTCTTCCTTCAAGGTTTTACAATTACTATTTAGTTTTTCGGTTAAGTCATCTTTCACTTCTTTTAAGTCACTATGTAATTTATGTAATTCCTCTGCATTTCCTTTTAAGTCATTTTGTAATTTCTCGACATTTCCTATTAAGTCACTTTTTAAGTCACTATGTAATTTATGTAATTCCTCTGCATTTCCTTTTAAGTCACTTTGTAACTTCTCTGCATTTCTGGTAATCATAGACTTAAGTGAACTAGCTTCAGTTTCAAAAAGGAATGTTTCTGGATCATCCCCTGCTTCTAGCATTGCCTGCTTAAGTCTACTTACTAAAACTGATTTTGTTCCAGTATGATCTAAGTCCCTTTCTTCTAACTCCCGCTTTAAATCAGCCACTTTTAAGTCTAATAACTTAACTCCACTAGATGCCATCGTTCTTTTACAAAACTACGTTTGAACAATATAGAATTACAGTAAATGAATTCAATAAACAGCTTAATAATGACTATCAATAAATAAAAATATTAAACGTGTTGCTCTAACAAATCAATCCCACTTCTGACACCAGTGTGACGTTTTTACACGTCCAATTTATAAATAATTAATCGCTATGTGGGTTTTACAAATAAGCAACACGTTATACTAAACAATTACTAAATTTATTAAATCTATAAAATTAACTTATTACAATTAAATGGATTATTTCCTTAACTTTAAACTATTGTGAAAAGTAAAATTTACTATTAGGCCTACTGTTACAATTAAACTAATCTATAATTACAATCTTCGATGGCATCAATAATTACAACTACTAATTGCAAAGTGACTTTACTAAATTCCCTTCTTTTAATTACAATTCCTAGCTCTATAAAGTGGCTTTCCTAGATTATCTACTAATATTTACAATGACTAACTATAAAGTGACTCTACTAGCTTCCCTACTACCTACAGTCCAATGCTAACAGTTCACTCACAGTTTCTTCAGTGTCCCTTCAGAAGTCGTCCACAAGTACCGCAATGCTCCTTCGTTGATCCCCACAACGAACCACTCACCGGTAACTTCTCCGTAGACCACTTCTCTATACACGGACACTTCACTCGCACTGTAGAACTGTCTCACTGTCGCCGCAAACACCTGGGCTGTAGGCTGTAGACTCACTGACTGACTGACTGACTGACTGACTTACTGACTGACTGACTGACTGACTGACTGACTGACTGACTGACTAGCGCTGGTATCCAGGCCGTAATATCACCTGCAGGTCTCCATCTAGAAGCTTCTTGAATTCCCCTGCGTCCGAAGTTCCATGACAGAGCTGGCTCGTCAACCCAGAAGATTCTAGAAGTCCAGTGAAGAGGTAAAGGGGCGTTCATGCGTAAGCCATTGTGCCCCAAAGGTTGTAAACAAGCAGGGCAGGTGGTCAGCGACCCATCCATTACTTCCGCATCACCGGTTCCCAGGATAGAGGCCACTCTAGATGTCACAGTATCAATGCTCGTCTGATTTACATAGTGAACTCTGTGCTTACATTACCTTACTTATTAATCATTTTTAAGGTGCCGATTGTACAGAAAAGGGTGAATATTAGAGGTGAATGAGTGTAACGGAATGAGTGTAGTCATTGTTACTAAGTAAAGTCGACTGTTCCCAATAAAGGACCATTTATTAATATCCCAATAACCAGGGCAACTAAGGAAGCTACAGCTTTACGTGGAATCAAAACCACGAAGTACTGGTCAAATTTTCCGTTGATTGATAATCCTGATGCTCAGTTATCTCCTCTACACAACATCCGGACACTGACTACCACCCAACACGGACTTCTCTAGTAGTGTCCACATCGATGGCAACCATTGAGTGGGCGCTGTGTTAGTATTAGGAAGACCAAGTATAGACCCTATCTCCTAAAATATCCACAGCACTTTGTCCCCAAGTTGCTGGTTTACAGAACTGCTCAGTGCCGACACTAAATTGACACTAACAGAACACTAAATACTGTTAGCTTTCAATTGCTCTAAAATACTTAGCATGGAACATGCTTTAGTCTTGACCTAACTGCCTGAAAACGTTACGCGGGAGGGTGACGCGGGAAGGTGACGCGTAACCATGAAAACACAATGACATATCAGTGTTGACTTCAATAATGATTTTATTTGCAAGCGTTCATCAAAGTACATCTTTAGTTTCCATGACAACTCTTGTTAAAAATATACAAAATTAAGTCCTAATTAGAGAATCCATTTTGTGTCTATAGGATTATATAAGATAATAATTAACTTCCTTTCAAGGTGGTAATGAGTCATCGCGTGAGTAAGAACCTGAGCCGCGAAACAATAAAATTTAAAAAGTAAAGATATATTTATATTTTTAAGATATGTTTATATTTTTTGTAATTCCTTACATGAAATCTAAAATTCGTTGTTTTCGGAGAAATACATTTGCAGAAATTATTAAAAAGGAGCCAGCAAACAGAAAAAGCGCAGCTAAAGCATGTTCCATGTTTCTTGAATTTTAGCCGTAGGCTCTAAGCAAAAAGATCCGGGGGTCCAGGGGGCTTGCCCCCTGGCGAGGCCCGCAGGGCCGAGTTTTTTTTAAATTGTTCAACAAAATCGTGAACACTTTTTAAAGTGACTGTTTCCTTACTTTTCAGACACCCCTCATTAAGGATCAAGCAAGATGTATTTCCATAGAAAATTATAAAACATATGACTTCATATGTTTCATATACAATTGTTGTGTGTACATATATAGGCTATATTTTTTTATTTTCAGTCAGTTTTAACAACGTTCAATACTTTTCTATCTCATAACTTTTATACATATAACGTCAATTTTTCTTAAGATTCTATAAAAACGCACGTTTTCATAAAATGTTTACTTTAAAATAGTTTTTAACATTTATAGAACGTATAAGAATAACGTATACTGTAGGCGCGTGACGAGATGAGACCTATGCCATGGCCTATACTATTTTTGAAGGCGCTTCGCGTCGGCGTTTTATTAACGAAATACTTAAGAAAACATGTATTAACTAACATAAACAACGTTTCAATAACGTATCGCATTACGATAAAGTAATGGTTAATGAGCATTAATAATATATTTGTCATGAATAATACTGAAAAATACATGAATTTGTAAGAGTTTCATGTTTTGACTCAACAAGCAACTATTTTACTTTTTTGAATTCATAATCACTTTGCTAAATTATGTTTTTGCTTAATTATTAAAAATTTAACTTCTCCTAAAATGAAACCTGATAAATATAACATAAACAATATAACTTACAAGCAATGTACTAGGTCGTAACATCGTATGTGGAAATAGAAAATCTATTCTTGTTATCCATGAGCTATATGGAAATAGACCTAGCCAAAAGGCCACCGTTTTATTAAGTCTGCATAGAAGCAATTATATTAAGTCTGCATAGAAGTCGGCACTGGTGGCGCAGTGCTGTAACCCAAACCTAAAATTTGGGG
>JAQJVL010003340.1:0-63330 GCA_035578905.1 Stictocephala bisonia
CCCCTTTTTTTGATTGACCACCTACCTACCCAACACACACAGTACCTTCGATAGGCCACCCACCTTCCCAACACATAACACATCCGACTGACCATCTACCCACCTAATATACTAGACTAACCGCACCTTACATACAAGACCTTTGATTGACCACCTACCTACCCAACACACACAGTACCCTCGATAGGCCACACACCTTCCCAACACATAACCATCCGACTGACCACCTACCCACCTAATATACTAGACTAACCACACCTTACATACAACACCTTTGATTGACCACCTACCTACCCAACACACACAGTACCCTCGATAGGCCACCCAACTTCCCAACACATGACATTTGACTGACCATCTACCCACCTAATATACTAGACTAACCACACTCTACACATAGTCCTCTTGACAGACCACTCACCCCTCTCGACACATAATACAAGACAATTCCCTGAAAGACATTCATCACCACTGTACGTATGGGTTGGTGGGAAGGTCGTCACTACTGTACGTGTGGGTTGGTGGGAGGGTCGTCACCACTGTATGTGTGTGGATGGGTGGGAGATTCATCACCACTGTATGTGTGTGGGTTGGTAGGAGAGTCATCACAAATATACATGTGTGGGTGGGTGGGAGGGTTATCACCACTGTACGTTTATGGGTTGGTGGGAGGGTTATCACCACTGTACGTGTGTGGGTAGGTGGGAGTATCATAAGCACTGAACGTGTATGGGTGTGCAATCGATATTTTCTTCCCTAGTCCAGCTACTAATGCACCTCCCCAGGCCATGCTACAATTGGATGACATTTTCCGTGGAAAGCGCACCTCCTCTTAAGCAATCCAGACGTTGTTCGCAGTAAAATTTAGATCAGTATTCTCAAACGACTTGAAAAAACTAATTGAGCCATCGTTAAAACATTAAGACCACATTTCTTTTTCCTGCGGCGGCTTTCTCCTCCCATCTTCGAGAAAGTAGTTCATAATTTATCAGCAGCGGCGGCCAAAAGGTGGCCGTTGGGCAACCGCCACAAAGGCCTTTCAGTCATAAAACCGTGGAGGATGTTTGGAATTTGACAAAAGGAGCATGACCCTGGCTGCTGTTCTTTTATTTACAACAGCCATAATGCCATTGTATGTGTTTGGGTGGCGGGTGGGTCAATACCTCTGTACGTTTATGGGTGGGTGGGTGGGCCAATACTACTGTACGTGTATACATCACAAGCCTTAGGTGAAAATTGGACAATTCCTTGAAAGACATTCAGGAGTTAACTCGGACTGTTGACGAGCTGCAGGGAAACCTGGCACTTGCGGTAGATAAGTGCAGTGGACTCGATACAAGTGTCAAGATCAAGTCTGCCGAGTGTCACGAACCGAGTGATCAGCGAGCACAGTAGGTCATGGCGGTAAATAACATGGTTTTGGATGGTTTTTAACCACCTAATATACTAGACTAACCACACTCTACATACAAGACTTTTGATTGACCATCTACCTACTCAATACACACAAAACAGTTGTTTGATCACACATCAACTTAACAAACACAACTGTCGATGGACACTCCACCTTCCTAGAGCATAAGACTTTTGAAGGACCACCTACCAAAGATACAAAAATCATGATAAACAAACTACACACTCTGCAGACATGACTTAATATACCATCATACTACCATGAAAATAGTCCTATTGACATACCCCTACCTATCCAATATACGTACCACACACCGTACATACAAGACTTATGTTTACCCACCCACATACTAATCAAACAAGACTCTTGATTGACCATCCATCTCCGTTACATTCATGGATGACCTACCTACCAAACATACATACCACACACCATAAAATCATGACTTAACAGTCCACAAACCTACTCAACACACAAAATCTCTGATAGATCATCCACCTAACCTTTACATAAAACCTTTGATTGACTCACAATCCTAACATTCATGAACATCCATCCTCCTAAACATACGTCTTAACCACCCACAAATACAAGACTTTATGTATAACCACCTATTTAACATACGTACCACACATATAAAATCATGACAACAGTCCACCCACCTACTCAACACACAACACCTCTGATAGATCATCCACCTAACCATTACATAAAACCTTTGATAGACCACCAACACACATGAACAACCTACCTACCTACCTACGTAACATCCAACACTCTTGACTTACCACCCACCTACTCAACACACAGATAGACTACGTAACTAACCACACACATGACTCTTAATAGACCAATCCACCTACCTCTGCACACACAATTCCTTAGGACACACCCTCCTCCCACCACTCATCCTACAGACAAATCTCCTTGAGAACTACCCATCCACCATAAAAACACTATTGCTTCATATAATCATGTTTCAAAATAACATTATTACATTGTAAGATAGGTTTAATATAGCTAAAGACCTAAAGTGTTTCCTAAAATTCTGTTTTCTCTAGAAATATGAGAGCCGTTGGTGGAAAACATCCAAACTAAACATAGAAAATAAGAATCAGCTAGTAGTTTCATAGAAATTCTGCTATACAACTAAACAAATATGAGAAAAAGTTAGGTTTAAAAACAATGAACATAGAAAAATTTAGGTTAAAAAATGAACATAGAAAAAGTTAGGTTAAAAAATGAACATAGAAAAAGTTAGGTTAAAAAAATTAACTTAGAAAAGGTTAGGTTAAAAAAAAATTAACACAGAAAAAGTTAGGTTAAAAAAAATGAACACAGAAAAAGTTAGTTTAGCAAACATCAGAAAAGTTCAGTTAAAATTAACCAAACTCAAAAATGGGACATTTTTTGACTTTTGTTAATTTTAACAACTTTTCGGAAAAGTAAGGATAGCAATCAACCTTTCGGATGTTTGCTAGACTTACTTTTCTGAGGTTTGCTAACCTAACTTTTTCTGTGTTCATTTTTTTTAACCTAACCTTTTCTGTGTTCATTTTTTTTTAATCCTAACCTTTTCTATGTTCATTTTTTAACCTAACTTTTTCTATGTTCATTTTTTAACCTAACTTTTTCTATGTTCATTTTTTAACCTAACTTTTTCTATGTTCATTTTTTTAACCTAACTTTTTCTATGTTCATTTTTTAACCTAACTTTTTCTATGTTCATTTTTTAACCTAACTTTTTCTATGTTCATTTTTTAACCTAACTTTTTCTATGTTCATTGTTTTTAAACCTAACTTTTTCTATGTTCATTGTTTTTAAACCTAACTTTTTCTCATATTTGTTTAGTTGTATAGCAGAATTTCTATGAAACTACTAGCTGATTCTTATTTTCTATGTTTAGTTTGGATGTTTTCCACCAACGGCTCTCATATTGCTAGAGAAAACAGAATTTGTAGGAAACACTTTAGGTCTTTAGCTATATTAAACCTATCTTACAGTGTAATAATGTTATTTTGAAACATGATTATATGAAGCAATAGTGTTTTTATGGTGGATGGGTAGTTCTCAAGGAGATTTGTCTGTAGGATGAGTGGTGGGAGGAGGTTGTGTCCTAAGGAATTGTGTGTGCAGAGGTAGGTGGATTGGTCTATTAAGAGTCATGTGTGTGGTTAGTTACGTAGTCTATCTGTGTGTTGAGTAGGTGGGCGGTAAGTCAAGAGTGTTGGATGTTACGTAGGTAGGTAGGTAGGTTGTTCATGTGTGTTGGTGGTCTATCAAAGGTTTTATGTAATGGTTAGGTGGATGATCTATCAGAGGTGTTGTGTGTTGAGTAGGTGGGTGGACTGTTAAGTCATGATTTTATGGTGTGTGGTACGTATGTTAAATAGGTGGTTATACAAAAAGTCTTGTATTTGTGGGTGGTTAAGACGTATGTTTAGGAGGATGGATGTTCATGAATGTTAGGATTGTGAGTCAATCAAAGGTTTTATGTAAAGGTTAGGTGGATGATCTATCAGAGATTTTGTGTGTTGAGTAGGTTTGTGGACTGTTAAGTCATGATTTTATGGTGTGTGGTATGTATGTTTGGTAGGTAGGTCATCCATGAATGTAACGGAGATGGATGGTCAATCAAGAGTCTTGTTTGATTAGTATGTGGGTGGGTAAACATAAGTCTTGTATGTACGGTGTGTGGTACGTATATTGGATAGGTAGGGGTATGTCAATAGGACTATTTTCATGGTAGTATGATGGTATATTAAGTCATGTCTGCAGAGTGTGTAGTTTGTTTATCATGATTTTTGTATCTTTGGTAGGTGGTCCTTCAAAAGTCTTATGCTCTAGGAAGGTGGAGTGTCCATCGACAGTTGTGTTTGTTAAGTTGATGTGTGATCAAACAAGTGTTTTGTGTGTATTGAGTAGGTAGATGGTCAATCAAAAGTCTTGTATGTAGAGTGTGGTTAGTCTAGTATATTAGGTGGGTAGGTGGTCAAATGTATTATGTGTCGAGAGGGGTGAGTGGTCTGTCAAGAGGACTATGTGTAGAGTGTGGTTAGTCTAGTATATTAGGTGGGTAGATGGTCAGTCAAATGTCATGTGTTGGGAAGTTGGGTGGCCTATCGAGGGTACTGTGTGTGTTGGGTAGGTAGGTGGTCAATCAAAGGTGTTGTATGTAAGGTGTGGTTAGTCTAGTATATTAGGTGGGTAGGTGGTCAGTCGGATGGTTATGTGTTGGGAAGGTGTGTGGCCTATCGAGGGTACTGTGTGTGTTGGGTAGGTAGGTGGTCAATCAAAGGTCTTGTATGTAAGGTGCGGTTAGTCTAGTATATTAGGTGGGTAGATGGTCAGTCGGATGTGTTATGTGTTGGGAAGGTGGGTGGCCTATCGAAGGTACTGTGTGTGTTGGGTAGGTAGGTGGTCAATCAAAGGTCTTGTATGTAAGGTGTGGTTAGTCTAGTATATTAGGTGGGTAGGTGGTCAGTCGGATGTCTTGTGTTGGGAAGGTGGGTATCCTATCGAGGGTCTGTGTGTGTTGAGTGGGTAGATGGTCAATCAAAAGTCTTGTATGTAGAGTGTGGTTAGTCTAGTATATTGGGTGGGTAGGTGGTCAGTCAGATGTCTTATGTGTTGGGGAGGTGAGTGGCCTATCGAGAGTACTGTTTGTGTAGGGTAGGTAGATGGTCAATCAAAAGTCTTGTTTGCAGAGTGGGGGGGTTATTCATCATGATTTTGGTATCTTTGGTCGATTGTCCTTCAAAAGTCTTATGCTTTGGTAAGGTGGAGTGTCAATCGAGAGTTGTGTTTGTTAGGTTTATGTGTGATCAAACAAGTGTTTTGTGTGTATTGAGTAGGTAGATGGTCAATCAAAAGTCTTGTATGTAGCGTGTGGTTAGTCTAGTATATTAGGTGGGTAGGTGGTCAAATGTATTATGTGTCGAGAGGGGTGAGTAGTCAATCAAAGGTCTTGTATGTAAGGTGTAGTTAGTCTAGTATATTAGGTGGGTAGATGGTCAGTCGGATGTGTTATGTGTTGGGAAGGTGTGTGGTCTATCGTGGGTACTGTGTGTGTTGGGTAGGTAGGTGGTCAATCAAAGGTCTTGTATGTATGGTGTGGTTAGTCTAGTTTATTAGGTGGGTAGATGGTCAGTCAGATGTCTTATGTGTTGGGAAGGTGGGTGGCTTATCGAGAGTACTGTGTGTGTAGGGTAGGTAGATGGTCAATCAAAGGTCTTGTATGTAGAGTGTGGTTAGTCTAGTATATTGGGTGGGTAGTTGGTCAGTCAGATGTCTAATGGATAGGTGATGGATGATCAAGGGCCTTATGTGATGAATAGGAAGGTGATCTATCAAGAGCGTTGTGTGTTTTAGGTTCTCCATGTGTTTGGGTCTCTGGGAGTTGTGTATATACATTTTCTGATCGAATATTTTACAACCACAAGAGACCAAACTTTCTTACTGTTAATACCACGGTTTCTACAACCGAGACGTTTCAACTAACTATTCGTTTATTTGTTTAGTACGCAGATAACCAGTAGTACCAAGTTTAGTTAAGGTCAGGCTTAAATTGTGAACATTATAGAGAATTTATTCCTATTGGCTACTTACACTTTGCCAAATGTTTGGAGTCATGTAGTAGTAAATGCAAAGTCAACGAAATAGCTATGTAGGTTAAACAATTAAATTACAAGTGTTACATCAGTTTTGTACGTTGATTTGAGCTCAAACTAAGTTTATAAAGGTTCTATAAGAGTATTTTAAAGGGTTTTTTTTAATGTTTAGGACAAATATCATTGATATGACACTGAATTTTAATAATTTATGGAATTATAACATATTTTGTACACAAATAACCCTATTTATGTGCATTTTAACTCAACTTTAAGGGGTTTGGAGAGTACTATGTTGGTAGTTCTTCCTTAATTTGAACAATGTTTCAACACATTTTTATGTAAAATGACTCTTTTTCTGAAATTTGTATGTATCTTTGATTTTTTTCTTACTTTTGGATGGAATTTACTCTTCTGTTGGAATGTTTTTTAAACTGACAGTTTGTTTGAAATAAAATCAATACTATGTGGTTTGGGTTCCATGTCATAGTTTCCCTGACTATTGTGTTGTTAATAGATGATATATCAAAGGGTGCAGCAGCCTTAGTTAGTAACAAAGACTACACTCATTCATCTACACTCATTCAAGACCCATACCTCTACGATCAACGTCTCAAATACAGTAAATAGTGTATTGCTATGGTGTATATAAAGTGTGAGGAATTACCTTGTGTTTGAGGTTATTACACTTCATTTATCATGTGTTTGTGGATATAATAATTGTTATTTGTAAGTTTAGGTTGGTTAACATACAATAATTCGGTAGACTAAGGTCTCTTGACATGTATAGGTTTTAAAGGTATTGTTGGTTACTATGCTTCGTTTATAGTCAATGAACGTATGTAGGGTTATTCTTGTCAAGGGGGACTGCATACTTTAACTTGTTAAAAGTTTACTATTTCGGTGTGACTTAATGAAAAGATATATTGAGTGTAGAGATGTGAGCCCTCTACTTGGGGGTAATGTGTTGATTGGAATGTAGGTTGTTACCTTTATTTTGTGACTTCAATGTGTATGAATGTAATTTGATAAGGTATTGCGCTATAACTTTAATGCATATTGTTTAAAGTTCTACCTAAACTATAGAAACATTAGAAATTACAGTATAATTTTGATGTACGATCTCTCATTATTACACATAGTTTAGTTTAGTTTAAAAGGGGATAAATAGTTGGTCCAGCCAACCCTTGCAACGAAGCCTAAGGCTTTTTGTGCCAATCCCGGTGCCTAATCGTTGTAAAGCTGGCTGCCCTTGACCAAGTCAAGGAGCTTCTTCACTAGATTGGTGATTTCCAACTGTCCCAGAGGTGAGCTTTCAAAGAGTGCTCTTCTTCTGGCACCAAGAAGAAGACACTCCAGGACAATGTGTTCTGCCGACTCTTCGTCCTCCCCACAGAGGCGACAGATGGGATCCTCCGCAAAGAGTCCCACCGTTCTTAAATGCCTCCGGAATTTGCCGTGGCCGGTGATGAGTCCCACCACCAGCCTAACGTGCGATTTGCTTAACCCAAGAAGTGACTTTGTCAGCTTCTGGGAGGGATTCTTGACAAGAACCTTGCCGAGTCTGCCCTGGAAACCGCCGCCATCTTTCCAGATGTCATGCGCTTACCCAGTTTTTAATTGCTGCTTTGGCAGCTGTAATCGAAACGCCGCAGGCCGGCTCAGGACCAATGAAGGGCTTGAGAACCCCCTCCCTAGCCAAGGCATCGGCCTGCTCGTTGCCTTCTAGTCCCCTGTGTCCTGGGATCCATTCCAGCGAGACTTGGTTTCTTGATCCCAGGATACTGAGGGTCTCCGCGCAATCCCAGACTAGACCAGACGAGACCTTTCAGGAGTCCAGAGCCCCTAGGGCCGCCTGACTGTCTGAGAGGATGCGGATATATTTCCCACAAACCCCTCTTTCGACCGCCTGGGCGGCACAATGAAGGATTGCGGTGACTTCAGCTTGGAAGACGGTGCCATACGCTCCCAGGCTCGCGCTAGCGTTGGTCCTAGGGTCGCCAGTATAGACGCCAAATCCAGCTCTGTTGCCCATTCTAGACCCGTCTGTGAACCATACAATTCGGTCGTGAGAAGAAACCGGGCTACTAACACCGTCCCAGTACTCCCTCGACCTGAAGTCCACAGTATAGGGTCTAGTGAAAAGGAGCTTAGTCCCAACAAAGTCAGACTTCATTGAGAGTACCTCGTCGTTTACTAAATTGGCCACTGAGGAGTGACCTGTGCAGGACCCCCTCCAGTGGCCAGTTAGCTGAAGCCTATACACCGCCGCCCGAGCCTCCCCAATAATGAAGAGATCAAGTGGCGGCAGGTTGAGAAGAACCTCCAGTGCAATAGAAGGGGTCGACCTAAAGGCCCCTGTCATGCACATGCAGGCAAGTCTTTGTAGGCTGGAAAGCCTACCCCGGACTGTTACCTGATTGACCTTAGGCCACCAGATCAAAGCCCCGTAAGTAATTTGTGGTCTGATGACCGCTGTGTAAAGCCAGTGGCAGACATGGGGTGACAGGCCCCATGTGGAGCCCATGCAGCGCCTAGTGGTCACAAAGGACCACTTAGCTCTGCGGATGACTTTATCCAGATGCAAGTTCCATGTCAGTTTCTGATCAAGGATTACTCTCAGATACTTAACCGACGATGAAACAGGCAGAGACACCCTACCAAGGGCCAGGCCTCTGAAGGAGCCCTGAACCCTTTTCCTGGTAAAGGGAACTATTACTGTCTTGGAAGGGTTTATTGCAAGCCCTTCTCTTGCGCACCAGGAGTTCACTGCTACCAGACTGTCGTTCATGATGTCCGTAACACAGTGCCCTGGTACTTGCCATGGACCAGTAGGACGAGATCATCCGCATAGCCCTGTATGAAAATGCCCTTTTCCGGGAGGCTGACTAGGAGATCATACACCACCAGGTCCCACAGGAGGGGTGAAAGAACTCCCCCTGCGGGCATCCCCGGCTCGCAGAAATCTCCACCACCTCACTTAGAAGGGTTGATTAAATTCTTCTGCCCCGTAACATGTGGTCGACCCACCTACAAATGGTAGGCTCTACACCACGTTGTCCCAGAGCACGAATAATTGACTGATATGAGGTGTTGTTGAATGCCCCCTCAATATCCAAAAAGGCTCCTAGAGCGATTTCTTTATTCTCCAGGGAATGTTCAAGGTGTTTGACCAAACAATGGAGGGCAGACTCACAAGACTTCCCCGGGAGATATGCATGTTGATTTCGATGTAAAGGGGAGTCTTAAAGCGCCCCTTCTCGAATGTAAAATTCAACGAGTCTCTCCATGGTCTTCACCAGAAACGAGGAAAGACTAATTGGCCTAAAGGATTTGGCGTTTGTGTAGTCGCCACGACCCCGCTTAGGAATAAAAACTACTTTGCTGACTCTCCAGGACTGAGGAATATACCCGAAGGCAAGGCTCGCTCTGAAGATTTCGCAAAGTAGAAAGTGGAGGTTCGGTGGGCCCTTCTGCAACAGTGCGGGGAAGATGCCGTCGCCTCCTGGCGATTTAAATGGGCTGAACTTGTCGATTGCCCATTTAACTTTGGAAACGGTGACTGCGTCTAGCTTGCCTCCAGTCCTCTCGAGTTGCCCTAGGTATAGGGCTAATATCTCGAGGGCCAGAGACTTCCAGAGCATCGTCAACGAGATTCCCTGGGAAGTGACACTCCAGAAGGAGCTTGAGCGTTTCACCAGGTAAAGTTGTCAGTTCCCCTGAGCTGGTTCTAAGACTGCCCATGGGGTTGATAGGTTCGCTAGCCAAGATTTTCTGGATTCTGGCTGCCTCTTTGATGGAGTCAATGCCCCTACAAAAGGTTTGCCATGAAGCCTTCTTGGCATCACGAATGGATGAATTGTAGTCGTTAAGAGCTAAACATACTCTTCCCGACAATTGGCCACCTTAGAGCGGTTAAAAAGCATCCTAACGCGCCTTTTCTTAGCTTCCAGGGATTTTGACCACCACCCGATTTTTGGTCTAGGCGGTGTGGTTGAAATTGGACAGTTGTCGTGGTAACTTTCGAGGATCGCGTCCTGTAAGCAGGATGCCGCCTGCTCTAATTCCACGACAGACCTTATTCGTACTCAACCCCCCCCCCCCGGGACCCAATCCCGCAATGGCCGAGAGTTCCGCAGCATAGGACTCCCAGTCCGTCCGCCTTGGATTTCGGTGAGGAGAGGAAAGAGCTGACATTTTAGCCTTGATATCAAAACAAATGTACAGATGATCAGAAAGAGAAGGTTCGTCAGAGACCCGCCAGTTGTCAATGAGGCCTAGAGTGACCGCATTGCAAAGGGTCAGGTCTATGACTTCTGCTCTAACTCTGTTTCTAAATGTGGGTTCGTTGCCCCGATTTAGTATAAATAAATCATAATTTACTATGAAGTTTAATAGGTACTCACCCCTCCTGTTGGAGTCAGATGATCCCCATGCTTCATGATGTGCATTGGCATCGCAGCTGACCAGAAGGTGCCGCCCACCAATGGATTGTTTCTCCACCAGGGCTTCTAGTTCCCTGGAAGGAGGTGGATCCTGAGCATCATAGGGAAGGTACACAGAGCTGACGATGAACTCCCTATGCCCTTCCTCAGTGCTCAGTGTAATTCTCACTGTCGTGATGTCCCTGGAACAGAAATCAAACAGGGGAAATACTTCCATTCCATTGCGTACCAAGATACAAGTCCTAGCATTATTGGTGGAACAATAGGAAATTATCTTACCTTTTGCATCGGCCAGTCCTGCAATTCTGCCCTTGTGTAACCAAGGTTCTTGAATCAAGGCCAGGTCGATGTTGTGTGCAGTCATAGACTGACAGAGGGCTGCCGAGGCAGCCCTACTGTGGTGCAGGTTGGCTTGGATCACCCTTGGCATTATTCCTAGCCAAAACGACCACCGAGACCTGCCAGAGCCCCAACCTCAACTTATAGCTCTTGGCCTTAATGGCTGAGAGAACGTGGTCATCCACCAGGCAGACGAAGGTCTTTGCTCCTTCCGGATCGGCCTTTCGACTGATGATGGTCCATTCTCTCACATTCAGTTCCTTGTTTTGATCATCAACCAGCTTCAGGATTCTGGACTCGTCCATCTTTCCGAGCTGCTTAGGCGTCTTAAAAAGCACCTTGGTAGCCCGTAGGATGTCCTTTCGGTCACCGATCCTGAACTGAGCCCCCTCCCACAGTTTGAGAGAGGGAACAGTTGCAGTGATCCATGTTTTTGTCTCCTCGTTTTCGACGGAGACAATAAGAGCACCTCTCTCCATGTAGGAGTTGGTGAACAAGGGGAGCTCACCACTGTCCAGAAGGCATATCGACTCAACCAGAGCAGTCTGGATGAGGTTGCCTTGCTCTTCAGTGAGCTTGCTCTCCGGATAATTATGTGGCACAACCGCCACCTTAATGGACTTGAGAGCTTCCAGGAAGGTCTGAGAAGAGGTTCCCTGGGAACCTTCCTCGGCCTTCCTTTGTCTCTTCAGATCCCTCTGAGCCGCCGAGGGAGAGGGGGTCGAGCCCTGCGGGCGTGCGCGTTTAGCGCCACCTTTAGGACCGTCACCCCTCGCCTTAGGAGTCGCTCCCCTCCTGGCCTCCGCAGGTGAAGAGGTCGAGCTCTGCGGGCGTGCGCTTTTGGCGCCACCTTTGGAGCTCTCACCCTCCGCCTTAGAAGTCGCCGAAGAGGCTTTCTTCAGGGGACGATACTTAGCAGGGTCCCACTGTACACCCTGCCGAGCAAGTCTCTCCCTAAGGAGTTTTTTCCTCTGATTGCCAGGAATCTTTTTCCTGGCTATCTTCCTCCTATTCAGGGCCTCAGCCGTCTGATCCAGCTGATCAGAGCCTGGGCCCCGAGGAAGGATTTTATCGGGGTCAGAGAGCGACATGCCCCCCTCCACTGAACCCCTGACCCGAGCGCCGGGGACTTCAGGCTGGCCAGCTTGGCTGCCTTCGTTCCCCGTGCCAAGGTCCTTGTCTGAGGGCTCTGGGCGGTCCTCAGCCAAGTTTGATCCAGAATCGGAGAGAGACGAGTCCCCCCCCCCCCGACGTCGATTTCGCCCGAGCAATGGAAAACAAGGGCTGGCCGGTGTGGCTGCCCTCTGCTTCCATGCTCGGTTCATTGCCTAAGGACTCAATGCGGTCCTTAGGTGAGGGTTTTGGTAATTTTTTTGAATTAGGATCCATAGGATTCCCACGAGTAGCTAGGGAAATAAATGGTCTAGCCCCGACAGAGCCCCGCATGCCAGGGTAAGCCTATTTGAAACTGGATTTCGGCAGGTGTCCAGAGTCCGCATGGTATAGACTGGTCTACCACCAGCCATTCAGCCCTTGGCCCACGCTGTTCCGCCTTGGCTTGGTTGGAAAGGTTAGGTAGGATAAGGAATTAATGGGATAGGAGTGCTCTCAGCATCGGGATCACACTGAGAGCTGTGGGAAGGTGTCCTACCCTCCTCCTCCTCATCGGTTATGGGAAGATGAGACGCCGGGCTTGGGACCGGTATCGAGCGGAGTTATTACACATAAGATCAATGTGTTGGCATGTATACTTTATGGAATTTACAACAAAACAAATAGATGAAACTTTGTTAAAATTGGGTTTACTCGTAATAATTTAAATATAAAGCACAAATTATTGAAAAAGGTTCTATGTATTACGTATGATAATTGGAAATAACAGGAATATCAATTGATTTTACTGAATAAAACGTAGTGTGTAAATAAATTATTATTGCTCTCTTTTTTTAAAAGTGCGGGACTATAATACCAATAATTATTTCGTTTTGTTTAATAATAGATGAGATATGGTCGGATTCTACGACTATCTCTGAGGAAATGCATATAATGTTGTTTGATATCACTAAACTTGACCTCTAGGGTTAGCATGTGGTTGATATGCAGTCCGTCCGGTGCCAAGCAAACAATATTGAGGTCAGCCTGTGTTGTGCGAGAACTGAATGGACTGTCGGTGCACTGGCAGTCCAATAACTAGTATATGGGTTGTGAAATGGTAGTGAATTAGTCCTTGAGTGTCGGTACAAAGGAAGGAATGTTTGTGGAGAGGAAGTGAAGGTAGGTGTGCTAGTTTCGTTATGTAGGGGGGCTGATGGGTTCTGGATAGGAACGTGGATGGGAAGTGAGGTATTTGAGTCCACAGAATTGATAATAAAAGTAGCCGAGAGTAAGTAATGTAACCTAGGTAAGATGTACATGCATGCAAAGGTGGGCGAAAATAGGAAATTGTTATAGTTAATGAAAGAAAATGTGAAGCTTGTGACCAATAACGGACCGATAAAGCCCGAGTAGACTTTGTAAGTACAGTTAAAGTAATTTAGGTTGAATAGTTCGGTTAGGCATGAGGGCTCTAGGGTAAGAGCGTTAAGCTAGCGTATTAGGTTTAGAGGATGTCGGGTTAATATGAAGTTAACCAGAAGTAGATGGTAGTTGAAGGTAAGAGCGCATGTTAACAGAGTATTTAATATAAAATAAAAAATTAATTAAAATGGATAGGATAACAGTGTATTACAAATTATAAACAGATTAAATAAAAAGAATTGTCCCTTCATTTTTGAATAAATAATTAATTAAAAACGTGTATTGCGGGTTGCCTAGAGTGTTAAGTAGGGGCTTGAGGATGATCTGTGATTCGATAGATAAGTATAGGTAGGTAACAGTGTACGAAGCCGTGGATGAGTACCCAAAGCTAAGAGCGTATGTTAACTGTGTATTTGTTAAAATTTGAGAAAAATTAAATTAAATAAGTAGTCTAACAGTACGTGTGAGAAAGATTACTTGTAAAGTAGGGGGGTAACCAATCAGAGCGTGGCATTTGGGTGTGCGCCAGACCAGCAGACGACGTGTACGAAGGTAGCCGACGGTCGCCGGAAGTACACGAAAGCATTTTATATAGTACATATGTAAATGGCCGCCATCTTTTGCATTTTATATAGTATGAGATGGGAAAGGTTAAGAGTGTATTTTTTTATAGTGTAACGACTGAATTTGAGAAGGGGAATTACCACCAGGGACTTCCCTTCCGAAGGCGCCATGTTTCCGAAAGGATGCGCTAAGTTTTGCCACCAGGTGCGCTACGATCGGGTCGAGCACATAGAGTATATGGAATAGTGTGTATATGAATAGAGTAACAATGCGCATGCGCGCCCGACCAGCAGACGACGCGTTAGTCAATTATAGTGTATTTTATATAGTATAAAGACCGCCATCTTGGATGAGGGAATTTTGGGAGGGAAAGACGCCATATTGGACAAAAAAAAGTTCATTTTATATAGTATAACATGGAAAAAGACGTCATATTGGACAAAAAAAAGTTCATTTTATATAGTATAACATGGAAAAAGTTAGTGTATTTTATATAGTATAACAAGGTTAACAGTGGATTTTATATAGTATAACATGGAAAAAGACGCCATATTGAACAAAAAAAGTTCATTTTATATAGTATAACATGGAAAAAGTTAGGTTAAGAGTGTATTTTATATAGTATAACAAGGTTAACAGTGCTTTTTATATAGTATGATGTGGGAATTTGGAGGGAAATTTGGGAATTTGAGGGAAATTTGAGGTTAGGAAAAGTGAGGTTAGGAAATTTGGTGGGAAATGGGCGCCGCCATCTTGGAAAATCGAAAAAATGGACCAATCAGAGCTCGGGGTGGTCACGTGACCCGAAGATACCCGAACGTGGTCGCCATCTTGGATGCGGGAGACGAACATACCCGAAGATACCCGAGAGTGAGTCTATTTCTGCCACATTTTTACTACTCTTGTCAATCAACACTAAGCGGCAACGCTGTGCAAAACCGCCCCTCGCTGATTGGCCGAGCCCTCGCCGAAACTGTTTTGGTGTACGGTGGCCAGCGACTGCCGCTCGCTCCCAATACAGAAGCTGTTTAAAACGGAGTATACTACTGCGATGTACGTAAGTGTCAATGTTTGCATTGTGTTGTGATAGCAATACTGTCTTCGTACGTTAAACGTAATGAGTGGAAGTGGAAATAAGACTAAACGTCAGTTTAGCCATGAAACGTCGGGAAAAAAGTGCAAACGTTTTTGTAAATTTCAAGATGAATGGTTGAAACAAGACGAGTTTAAAGACTGGATGACGCGGCATACAGTTGGAGATTATGATGACGGTATGACTGCCTATTGTAAACTCTGTAAAGTTTCTATTTCTGTGAAATATGATGGCGTCAAAATTCTTAGGAAACACAAGGAATCAGTTAAACATTCTCAGCTTATGAGAGGTAAGGACCAATCAAGTAAAGTAACAAAATTCTTTGTACAATAAAACTCATTGGAAGATGATAAAGTTACAATTTCTGAAATATTACTAACATATCATGGAGTCAAACACAGTCACAGTTATATATCTCAAGATTGTGGGAATAAGTTAATGAAAAGTTTGTTTTGATTCAAAAATTGCTCAGAAAATTCATTGTGGTCGCACAAAAAGTGAGGCCATCGTTGAAAATGTGCTGGCTCCTTTTGCATTACAAACAGTTCTAGAAGAAATTTCTGATAAGCCCATATCAGAAGCTACAGACGCCTCAAAGAAGGGAAACAAAAAAATCAAAAAAATGTATCCTATAGCAGTACGATATTACTCTAATAAATATGAAGTAAGAAATGTAATTGTAGACTTTTATGAAGACAGTGATGAAACATCTGTTGGCATTTCGGACAAAATACTGTGTTGTTTAAAAAACAGTGGTTTAGAAAATAACACTGTTGTTTCATATGGAGCTGACAATACTTCTGTCAACTTTGGTGTACATAACTCTGTTTACTGTACTTTAAAGAGCATGTTAAATTCAAATATGATTGCTGGGCATTGCAATGCTCACATTCTTCACAATGCAGCAAAAAAGGGATTTAAATTGTTAAAGTATGACGTGGAAAGTTTTGTATTTAAAGTATTTAGCGAATTCTCATCAAGTGCTAAAAGAATAAGTGCTCTTAAAGATCTTTTTGAATTCATGGAATGTGATTATGTGGAGCTGTTACGACATTCTACAATTAGATTTTTAACACTCTTTCCTGCAATTGACCGAATTCTGCTGTCTTGGCCCATACTGAAAGAATATTTTCTTGGCAAAGGAGAGGAAGAGTGTTCTATGGTCGTTTTTTGGAAAACAAGAAGGAGAAGGAAGTCTGCCCGAGGTATATGTGTGTTTTGTTCATAATTTGATGTTTCTACTCACCTGTAGCCTCAAACACATTGAAAGTGACTACATTCAAGCGACCGATGCCTACCAGATGTACGGAAAGTAGAGAACTGAATTAAAGAATAGAGTTGATAAAAACTTCTTCGGCTTCAAAGCTACACAGATGATAAAAACACTTCCAGTTGATGAGCAAAACCTCTTTAAGCAAGATGCCATTTCAGCTTATAACAGAGTTATTAATTATTTAGAGAAGTGGTTTGATTACAGTGAAGAATCTGTATATTTTATGTGCAGTCATTTTAAACTGGACAAGGAAATCGAACTGGAGCAAGCAGTAAAATTGGCCGAAAAACTAGCAATTCCATTTGACGGAGATGAATTATTCTCCGAACTCTCTGTTCTAAATGAAGTATTGCCTACACTTAACAATGGGTCCAGTAACATCGGTAATTACCAAGATGCGCAACCTAGCACCAGTTCCGCAATGACATCTGCAACGGCAGTAATGCCTGCAAAAGAAAACACAACCTCCTCCATAAGTGTTTGTGACAAGTGGAAAGTTTTTAACGCCCAGATAATCGACCAGTGAGTCACATACGACTTTCTCCAAGATCTTTGATATTGATGGGAGGATATTGATGGATCTATTTGTTTTAATATCAGTAGGCTATGTAGTTATATAAAATACAGTCCTTAAACAGTTTTATTAATCATGAATATTTTTGTTTGGTAGCACTGTAGTTAAGTCTACCTGATTTTTATATGGTAAACTTTTGTTATTTAATACAAATTAATAATTAATTGTTCATCAAATTCACAATACTAACAAATTATCACTTTATTTTAACACCAAATCCGACTTTGAGACACAGAAAATAAACTTTTTAAGCAAATTCAATATATTTTTAGTAGGGTGCTTATATCATAATGAATAAACATACAGAATGCTTATTTTTTTTATTGATGTGTATATTGTATTTTTCAGATTGAAAAAATAAAACCAAAACTAACTGTACATACTAGTAAATTATATGAAATTGTTGTAAACAAAAGAATGTAAATAATGTATACAACCACTCTTCACCATCATTTAATTTTGAAGGTAAGTGCATGTTATTAATTAACTATACATGTGGAGTTAAAAAGAATATATATATATATATATATATATATATATATATATATATATATATATATATATATATATATATATATATATATATACACTAGCACTTAAGAAACAACAAAATAAATTTCCATCTCTGCAAGAGGCCACCAAAACAATAACTTGAACTAAGTGTGATCCAATATTCATTCAGCACCAGCTAGCGGACGACGCTCCACTGCTGAGTGCTGAACCACACAATATTTCACAAGTAAATCCAGTGTTGCCAGATTTTAAAAAGGCAGTATCGTACCATCCTTCCTAAATTATCGTACTTTAGGAATGAAATATCGTACTGTTTGTGTTTTAGTTTGAAAGTGTTAAGAGTTATATGTTTTGGTTAGGTAAAACCACAAAAAGCATATAAAAAATATTTTATATAGCGACAGGTCTATTCACAGTAAACAATAAATAAATAAGAAAAAACTTTGAAATATGTAACTTCACAGAATTAGTAATGTGTGTAACCTTTAGTACCCATTCAGCATTATTAATCAACCTCGAAAATTTATGGAATTTCTAGCCTTTTTTCCAAACATTATTAATTTACATATCAGTAATACCAATCAAATTAATAATATATTATAATATGAAATACTGTATTATTCATGCTTTTAAAATTTTAGTAGCATAACAAAGTATTTAGAGAAAAATTCACTTACCATAATTTAATGGTATAAAGTTGCGAACGCACAAATCTTGAAGTAGGAACAAAAATTCTCAGTTTTATAAAATATCACATTTTTAGTAAAATAATATTAACATAGTCATTTAGTTCTGTACTTTACTTGAAAAAGAACCAGGGCCGTAACGTTAACTTAGGGAGCCCCGGGGCAAGACTGGCTGGCGGGGCCCCCCCCTAATACCTTACTCGCGCGCACACGAGCGTCAATATACATTATAATTCTATAACAATATAGGTATGCTTTTATTTCGTTTACCATTTTTCACGTAAATGGTGTTTAATAATCTGCCTAATCATTCTGTACCTATTAATAACTAACTAATTTTAAAAATAATTTTATGAAGGTTAAGGGGATATCCTACTGAAAATGGCAATTTTTTTGAAAATTTTCATTTTTTTCAAATATTTTTTTACTGTTTCTATGGTTATTAGGAATTATAAAAAACACAATTTCTCACCTCAAAACTAATGTTATCAGTGTCAAAAAATTTTTTGAAGATAGATCTGCAATCAGTTTTTGTCACGCCAGAACCGCGGCGGGCTCACTTGGATTCTTACACAGTGAGCTTCTTACACACTATTATAAGAATACCCATACATTACTCACATAAATACTAGTTGTATTATTTTATTTTTATTACATGTATATACTGACATATGCTTGTTTTGTATTACGTGTTTTTTCCTCTGTGTAGCATCAGATGACACTTTCCGAAGAAGAAAAAAATCAAGTAAACAACAGCAGCTGTCAGTTTGTAGTTTGTTTATGCTAAGTTTTCTGATTTTGTAGTTTATATTTTATAGTTACAGTGATAGCTAAAATGAAGGTGAAGGCTATAAAAAGACTACAAAGGGACAAAATGAGTCGTATTTTGACTAAGAAGTATAGTGAGAGCAGAATTGAAGAGCCTTTGACGGATGAAAATAGTTTTTCACTATTATTCAAAAGCCTAATAAGGCTGAAATTGTTATTATTGAAAAGTTTTATAAGCTTATGAGTTCAAATATTGTACAACTAAAATACTTACTGTTGAAAGAAAGGTGTTTTGAATGTTATACACTCCCGAACCACAAAATGTGCTTGCAAAATGTTCAAACGCTAATATCCGCAACTTTGAAATTTATACTTTTTCAAAGCTAAAACTCTTATAACTTTTTAACCATTAGAGCTAAATCCATGAATTTTTTACCACATTTTTATGGGTATATTTAAAAACTTTTTTTAGCCAAGTTTTTATAAGTTTACTAAAAGTATATATTTTAATTCTCAAAAAAAGGTTGGACAATTTTTATTTTATTTTGTATTTGACATGGCATAAAATGTGAACTAAAAATGACTAAACAAATTTGCTAGACAAAAAGGTTTTAAATTTTGTGATCTTTAAAATGAGATTATGACCAATAAAATTGGTGCAAAAATAAAAAAGTTATAAGCACTTGAAAAAAACTCGATTTTTGCCCCAAAAAATTCAAAAAAAATCCTAAAAAACTAGGGTATAATTTTTATTTTGTTTTTTCAATGCAAAACATCTTTTTAGGTCAACACTGACCTAAAAAAAATTGTTTCTATTGAAAATAATTGTAGTATAGAATATCACCATTTTCAGTAGGATATCCCCTTAAAAAAACTTTTTTGAAAGTTTTATAATTACTCATTTACTTTTTTAATACTATACAACATAAGATTATTACACTTTTCAAAAGATAAAAATTGATTTTTTAACAGATTAAAAAAAGATTCCAAAATTACAAAATTATAAACTTGGTTTAATTACTTTAAAATTATTTGATTACTGGAACATTTGTTTCCTTCTATGAGCCTTCAAGCAGGCAAAGTCATCAATAACTTTATCAAAATTAATTTTTTGAGCTCTGTCATTTTCGATTGAGAGTAGTGTCAAACTACTTAGTCTTTCTTGTGCCATTGTACTTCTAAGATAGTTTTTTATTAATTTAAGTTTAGAAAAAGATCGTTCAGCTTTGGCAACTGTTACAGGCACTGTTAAGTACATAATGCACGCTGTGCACACATCAGGATAAGTCGAAGAAAGCGAACTATGCTCAACAATCAAAAGTTCCGCAAATTCTTTTACAGTTTTCAGTTTCACAAGCTTCTTTTGGAATGTCTGTTTAACACTACACAACTGAGAAGGGAAACTGTGAGAAACATCATTTGAAAACTTGTTAACAAATTCACTGGCTTTCTTGTGAATTTCATCTTCTGGAGCATTTGCCAAGTAGTCTGGTTGAATCACTTGGTAGGTATCCAAAACTGATTGCATTCCTTGGAAGTGGTGGTCTATCTGGGTGAAGAGAGTGTCAATCATGGGGTTGAATACTGTCACTCTGAAACAAGATTATGGATCAACTAGCCGTTCATCTTGACATAGTTCATCAAAATGTTTTTTGGCTTTTTTAACCCTTCCTTCTTTGAAGTTCTGAGTTATTGCCCCAAACCTTACAAATATTTATCGCTTTTGCCAAGAATCCTTCAAAATTCCCTCGCATCTCTGTCACCTTTAGCAATGCCTCTCCCAGAAGCTCGTTTGCTGATGAGAGGTCCAAAGTTTCGGATTGTAGGGCCTTGGATACGATGTTCAGTGCACCGAGAACCTCACACTGCACGACTAAAAGCAAAACGAATTCAAAGGTTTCAAGTTTGTTCTTTAACTGTTGTGCCTCGTTTCTCTCTTTGCTTATTTTTGACGTCAAAACAATGCGAGTTTGTTTTGACGTCAAACAACAACACTTATCACATCACCAAACCTCTGTTTTAACGCATAAACTGCATCGTGCCTGCCATCCCATCGCGTTGGATTCAAAGATTTCAGCGTTACGTTTGCAATGCTTTGCTGGTTTTCACTGTCGTACATTGATTTTAGATCTTCCCATCGGACGATGCTGTGCCCGAAGAAATTGTAAACGTTTTGGACGGTTTCAAAAAACTGACTGACAACCCTGTTTCCTTCTACAGTATCTTTTAACACAAGATTAAGGTTATGAGCGGCACAGTGCACAAAGTATGCGTGAGGAGATTTTTCTTTGATGCGCTGTTGAACACCATTGTACACACCACTCATCACAGCAGCTCCGTCGTAGCCCTGTCCACGACATTTGGATGGGTCTAAATGTTTTTCAGCCATAGATTTAAAAATTTAATTTGCAAGGCCATGCGCCGATTGATCTTTTACCTGTTTAAAAGATAAAAAAGACTCACAAACTTTAATTTCAACAGGTTTACCATCTTCATCATTTAATATTTTTACATATCTATAGACTTCACTCAACCGATCCACTTTAGAGATATCCTGAGTGGTATCAAAAATCAATGAAAAAAACAAGGCACTTTGTAAATCACCTATTATATCATTTTTAACGTGTTGTGCTAACAGATTGATTAGTTCATTTTGGATTTGAGGACTTAAGTACTTCACTGTTCCTCCTGGACGCTGAAGTAGCTCTTCCAAAACTGGGTCGTATTTTGACAGCAACTGAACAATTGACAAAAAGTTGCCTTTGTTGGTAAATTCCATCTTCTCACAAGACCCTCGAAAAGCAAGGTTGCATGTTGCAAGAGTTAGAGTAACATTTAAGATTCTTTCAAGAACCCGCCGCCAAAAGCTCCTTTCACTCTCAAAATCTTTTTGAATTACTTCCTCCAAAGTACCATGTTTTCGCCACTGTTCATAAATTACACAAGAGTTTGCATGGTTTCTAGACGCTTCATGAGATACTATACGTTCTGAAAGATGCTTCCAGTCTCGAACACCAGTGGTTGAAAAAGAGTGATAAATTCACTGGTCTTGCGCTTTAGGTATATCCGAACAAAACAACCAACAGGGTAGGCAGTAAACACAATCACTATTTTTAGAGTAACCTAGCCAGTTTCGTTTTAATTTTAACCCAGCCTTATTAGTAATAATAAGTGTTTGAAAAAGATCGACCTCGTTGATCTTTAGGAAACGGCCCGTCTGGTTGCAAAGGGCCAGATGCCACCAGCAAACGTTTCGTGTCTTGATTTTTTGGAAGATTGGGGAATGAATCATAAACTATGTCGATGGATACATTTTCTTCATCTTTAGATACATCTTCCTCAGCAATTTTTTCCTGTAAACATTCTGCCGTTCCTGAAGCGCTCGCCTGGGGTGAAGTGTAGACACTGCCGACAAGATCGTCATTTTCGACCGTTTCTAATGTATGATTGTCTTTTTTTTCATCGCACTTCTCAAAATTATCTTCAGACTCATCCTTTTTATCAGTTACTTCATGTTGTATGTCCATAGAATCTAAAATTAAAATAATTTATTTTAGGTCATAATTATAAAGGTGATTGACAATTTTTATTATGAAAATCGAAACTTAAAAACTGAACATATTGGAATTCATTATCAATTTCGTCCGTTTGTTGGTATAAGGAATTCATAATTTTTGTAGATTGTAATATAGTAATCAATAATAGGAGACCTTCTGTTTTGTGAAACTAATCGTCAATAAGGGAAATTATTGACGATGGGCCCTTATCAGATTACTAATCAGACACACATGTGTCTATGTTTGGCATAGACAACAAACTTGTTTATTCGTTATCACCACGTAAGAGCTGTCTGCATAGGCGCCACTGCCCCCAGGATCAGCTATGAGGCGTTGTCGTCGCGACCGCGAACCGTGGGAGCGTGGTTGTCGTCTGCATGGTGTTTATTAGAGGTTTACTACTAAGATAAAATTTTTGCCGAAGGACCACAGAGCTGCCAGTCCGGCACTGAATACGTGTCACAATAACCCGTGAGTGCCGTAAAAACAGTTTGCTTTTGCTAAACTAAAACGTTAGTTTTAATTAATTCATGTGTAAGTTCCAAAAGTGCAGTAAAATTTTTCTTAAACAATAATTTAATTAACTAATTAGCCTACTTTAAATTATAACTTTAATTATTTATAACTAACAATTTTTAATTTGTTAAATCTAATTAAAACATAAATTTGATATATGCGATTATATAATTTAGGCTTCCCTATATAGGCCCAATGGGGCCACTAATAAAAACAACAAAATTGAAAAAGGAAGTTTAACAGCGCTGTTACTCATAAAATAATTGTGCTTATAATTTCCTCTCTTAAGTAATTATGTAGCTGAAACTATATGTTAACACTATGTTTATGTTGTAATATTAAAATCAGATTTCTCATGTTTTCAATTCCAGAAAGTCAATTCTTTAAATCTTTTAGATAAGTGGAGTTAAATTTGTTTTGATAGTTTTATACACTATTGTATGTTAAGTTGTTTAATTAATCTTGGCGCACTGTATGTTCAAAAATTGAAATAAACTGATAAATTGTTAAATTTTGTTGTTTAAATGTATGTAAATATACATGCGTTATTAGGCCTACAGTTAACAAAAAAATTTACAACAAAGCAGTTCTTAAAAACTAACAAAATATTGAGAAACCACAAACACAGAAATAAATTGAAAATTCCAAAGAATTCAAAAACACCCAGCACGAAAAATGACAATATAATCTTAAATATTAGTATCAAACAAACCTAAACAATAATTTTAAATCAACAGGAAAAATGAAGTATAACAACAAAACTAACAAGGCCAAGGTTACCGCAAATCGACATAAAAATACGCACATCAGCTGGCCGCCGTTGATAAGGAAACTGATAAGGAGGCTGTGAGCGCAATTATCAATTTCACCCATCACCGTTACTTACTGCCGTTCCCATGGGGAGGATTAACAGAACAGACTCTGTTCTTAATTTAAATTAATTTTACTGCCTTGAAATGTATCAATTAACTGGAAAATCTTATCAGAGATTAACGACAGAAATAATTAAATAATTAATTTATTAAAAAATAATTAAAGGAGCTGTGTATATTAAAGTAGACCTAATTAAAGTACTATTAAAGTACAGTAATTAAAAATACTTATTTTGCTGGATACGGCAAAATAAGTAAAGTGGGTTGCTAAAATGGCAACACCTGATTCCTTAGTGCACTAAACACATAAATAGCGCTATACAGTAAATTAGCTTTGAATGTAAAAAATATACATTAAGTAGAGTAACACGTATTAGGGTACCATAAAATCCCTTGATGTCTAACGAACTGTATAATGTATTACATTAGCATAATGTTAATTACATTCGAAAAATTCATGGTGGTGATAATAAAGTTATAGACGCGGATTCCGCGAAGGTTTTTATTCAATTTACAATATTTACCTTAATTTGATCAAGGTCCTAAAAAACTGTTCGGTATAGAAATCGTTTGCCATTGCCAAAATTTAGTTGTAACTAACTCAAGAGTTGAAAGATTCTAAATTTAAAAAATATATATCAAACTGTAGCGATACTACTGTAGCATTCATGACAATTAATTATCATTGCAGTAAAAGCAAGATCTTAGCGGAATACTGAAACCACTTTTTATGAGTTAAATTTTATCTGAGTAGCAGAAAAATGTAGAATTCTGGCAATACAATCTTAAAAATTAAGCCTAGAGTATTATTTGAAATACGATAATTTACTTGTATTGTTAGTATCACTTGATGAATGACTTGCACTGGCGCTACCCAGCCATTGGTATAACTTTGAATTTTGTGCACACTCTTCATCTCTTCTTTTCTTAAGTTGTCTTTTTAGCATGGAACATGCTTTAGTCTTGACCTAACTGCCTGAAAACGTTACGCGGGAGGGTGACGCGGGAAGGTGACGCGTAACCATGAAAACACAATGACATATCAGTGTTGACTTCAATAATGATTTTATTTGCAAGCGTTCATCAAAGTACATCTTTAGTTTCCATGACAACACTTGTTAAAAATATACAAAATTAAGTCCTAATTAGAGAATCCATTTTGTGTCTATAGGATTATATAAGATAATAATTAACTTCCTTTCAAGGTGGTAATGAGTCATCGCGTGAGTAAGAACCTGAGCCGCGAAACAATAAAATTTAAAAAGTAAAGATATATTTATATTTTATATTTTATAATGTATTTTATATTTTATAATGATATGTTTATATTTTAGATTTAAGGAATTATATTGTAATTCCTTACATGAAATCTAAAATTCGTTGTTTTCGGAGAAATACATTTGCAGAAATTATTAAAAAGGAGCCAGCATACAGAAAAAGCGCAGCTAAAGCATGTTCCATGTTTCTTGAATTTTAGCCGTAGGCTCTAAGCAAAAAGATCCGGGGGTCCAGGGGGCTTGCCCCCTGGCGAGGCCCGCAGGGCCGAGTTTTTTTTTTACTTCCACTTAAATATGACCGTTTCATTATAACTAGCACACACTTTAGGAAGAGGTCGATCGCAAAAACTGAGTAAATTACAGCACAAACAACTTAGTCACGATTAGTCCCGAATGTCCTATCACAACCACGTACTGAGAGGTAATGACGTAGGGATGGGCGATATTTACGTACCGGTGACTTTGTCACTGGTATTTGCTTGTCACCGATAGTCACTGGTACAGAAAGTGAGAAATACCAGTGACAGGAATTCAGTACAGCTTGCACTGCTACAAGTGGATATCGAATGAACTACGCTACTGTGGATCGCGCATGCGCACGGCGCTTGTCACCGATTCGCTTGTCACTGAATTGAAATTGGACCTGGACATGGTTGGGTACCCAAACATCTACTGTACTTCCAAAACGATCGGTGACATCGTTCTGATCGGTCACTGAAATCTCGGTGTTTGGTGACGCACTGACGGCGACAGCTCAGATAGCTGCCAGTGTCTTTTGACCTTGATACGGCCGGAGTAGGGTGAAGGCATCAATTTTATGTCTATTTTTTATTCCCAACTTAGAGCAAGCCAAATTATAATTTATTTATTGCCCTCAAAAACTAAAACAATGTGGGTTTTTAAATAATTATTTAAATTAACTAGTTTACTACTGGATATATAAGAATTCATTTACATACAACTAGGTTGTTTTAGTCATTGTTATATTTTTAAATGGATATAACTTAGAATAATATAGAATAAAAGTAGGCCTACTTTTATTCTGTTTTATAAAATATAAAATAAAATATTTTATACTGTTATTTTATTTTATACTTTTATTTCTTAGAGTAATAGAATAAAAGTAGGCCTACTTGCAAAAATTGTAATTATAACCAATCTAAATAATTGTATTGTTTTTATTTAATAAACCTACATTTATCAAAAAAATACGCTTAAGTAATTTAAGCAATGTTGGGAAACATTATCATAGTCTAAACTGTGTTCAAATACAACACCACAACACTTGAGACGGACGGCGGTGGGATAGTGACTGGACTTGGACTAATCCCGGCCGTCACCGGAGACAGCTGTCACCGGTAAAAGTCACTGGTATGTGGTTGTCACTGTCACCATTGTCACTGGTATTCAAATGTCACTGGTTCGACCATCCCTATAATGACGAGAAGCAAACACTATACAGTATTGCCAAGATTATTTTTTATCTTAGCAAAGTTTGGCAACGCAGACGTCTTTCGATGTCGTGTTAACACCTGTGCACTTCCGGTTACAATAGTATGTTTATCGTTTATCTCAAACATCCGGCTGGGCAATGACTCACTCCCGAGCAACAATTATTGACGTAAGAAAATTATATTTCTTTATGATTTTGTATAAGCTTATTTTTTGTCTTAAAAATATTTTTATCGTATATTTTTTAAGTTCAAAATTCAGTCTCTAGTTTTTTACATTTTTATTATAAAATTTTCTTTGATTTTTAAATATATAAAAAGTACGTTTTTCGGAAGTAATACGCAATTATGCTCCTCTATCGGGGGCCCCTTCGGGGCCCCCTAGGCTCGGGGGTCCCGAGGCGGTGCCCCGGTTGCCCCGGTGGTCGTTACGGCCCTGAAAAGAACGTGGTTATTCTTGAAAAATTATGTCATCGTCTTCATCAATTATTTCTTTAGACGATGTTCCAGGTTGTGGATCCATTTCATCATATTTGTACAGTGTAGCAGAGGTCATCTTCTGAAGCATTTCTTTTAATGGGGAAAATAGGGTACAGTCTCCACGGTCTTTTACACATTCATTTGCTAACAGGATGCTATTTACACAGAATTTAAGGAACAATGTTTTTCTTTCTGTTTGGTTGGCCTTTCATTGTTGGGCAAAATATTGAGAATTATTATTTTAGATTAATAGTAAAAATCAAATATACCAACATTTAATTTTTAAAGCATTTAATAGTCAAAATTATCGTACTTTTTAGGTACGATAGTGACTTGCTATCGTATATCGTACCAGCCAGTGAAATTATCGTACAAGTACGATAACTATCGTACGTCTGGCAACACTGTAAATCAGCTGTTCCAAATAACAGAATGAGGAGGAATGCGCGCGCATCTTCCCCCACCAGCAACTTCGCCAGCTCAATTTCATTTGCGTTCTGTTTTCTGTTACCGTTTTATTTGACTCTTGCCTTCGCCATTTTGAATTAATCTATTTATTGGCGTGTTTGTCTTACTGTCTTCAGCTTCTACTGTAAAGTAAAGTACCCTTTTTAAAGTTATATATAGTTTAAGTACTTAATTAAGTTTACATGGTTAATTATTTACTTATTAATTTAATAAGTTTAGTCAATACGCCGTTTATTTGTTGTATCGTTTGATAGCATTTTACTATGCCCTTGTATTATCACTCAAATACTATTATCCTAGTTTGTAGACGCTGACGCTTTTACAGTAAAAACTATTTGCATTCCAAGAAAGGTTATATTCTTTTGTTGAGGTATTAAGATTAATCAGTAAGCTGATCCTAATTAATTATATAACGATTGAATTCAGTTGAACTTGCGCTGGGCTGAGTAGCCCTAGGCCTAGCTAGAGACCTTTTCATAGCATGGCGTACTTGCAGAACAATAGTATCTATCATGAAAATTAGTCAATTAATAACCCTCCAACTGTTATCTATGTGATTCTATAATGTTAGGCCATTTTTGCCACTTGTGTAAGGATAAATTTAAAAATTCATAATGAATATTGATAATATTAACCTTCCAAGTGATGACTATTTTACTTTCCAGTGATAGGCGTTTTAACAGTAACGTGCAGTACTTTTTTCAAAAATAAATTAAAAATATAAAATGTTCCTGAAACGTGACATATTATATCTTTCATGTTAGGCCAAAAGGAGTCAAGTCAGACAATGCTTACTTTTTAGGAGAAGGGATTTAACCCACCATCGGTAGTGTTGTTTCAACTGCCACGAGAGGTAGCGTGTATAGGCGCTACCTAACATCTGTTATTCTTGTGTTTTTGTTGTTTATGCGTTTGTTTTAACTATTAAAATTGCATTCTATTATTTATTTAGTGTTTACTTTAACTCTAGGTATGCACATTTAATTTTTTTTGTCATATGTACTATCGAAAAAATAAATTTCACACCTTATAACTGTTACTTTTACTGTCAAATTTTATGTAGTCATATCTGCTATGAATTACGAGAAACTACGAAACTGTTAAAGTTTTATTAGGATAAGGCATATAAGTAATATAAATATATAGTTGTTATTTATATATATTTGAGTAAATAATATAATCTACACACATAGATAAACTTTGCAAATAGTCCAATTCTCTTTGTACCTCTCTCTGTTTACTCTTTTAGGCTGTATACGAAAATAAACTTAACATTTTTTTACTAGTTTCAATGATTGTATTTTTAAAACGTATTATCTAAAATTTGTAACATTGTTCTTTTAAGTGATGTTACACCAACTTATAATCCGCAATTAATTTAATAAAATTAATTAAATTAGAATTATTGATTTTCAATAATTGGTCACTACTTTGGGTGACAATATGTAATGTGCTACTTTTATGAGGTTACATTAATTTAATTATTCTTTATTTTTTTTTATTAAAATAATAAAAATTTAATTTAATTTAGAGCATGATTATTCTTAAAAAATCTCAGGGTTTAAATGTGGGTAATTTGGCAGGACTATATAATACAAGTAATCCAAAATTCTTTTACACAAACATTTTTTATTTATCTTATTTTCAACATGACTCTACTTTTACTCATAAACAAAATTGATTATAACATGAAGTTTTTTACTTATTTCAAATTATTTTACAAGACAAATTTTTAATAATATGCTTAGGTTTAACTTATCTGTGGCACAATGAAGTTCTTGTAGAGCACGATTCGGACCAATTCACTTTCTTAATTTAAATTATTAAAAAAAAAACTTCAACAATAAATTGTTTAATAATATAATGATATAACTCTACATATTTATCACGGTTCCCGAACAAATGAATTCTTAGGGATTTTGGAGTAGTGATCTAGCGTATGTCTGTGTGTCTTGGTGTCTGTCTAGGAAGTGGGAGTGTAAAGTACTGTGTCTGATTGGGAAGTGATCGAAGGCCAGAGGATTTTGGATGCAGTCACCCGCGTGGTGAACCCCTTCCTGTATTGCGTGAACCAATAGGTCTCTCCTTTTTTTTTAGTGTTCGCCTACAGGTCGTCTGCTTAAACATAGCTTGTACGTTCTCCTCATTTGAGTCCCGGGGTGGGGGCTATGGAAAATTCCAACTGGCTTTCATGTTGACTCTTGTCACACACTATTCCGTCTTATTTTTTGTTGACTGGTGCCACTCAGGCGTTCCCACATGTTTATGATGATGTTTTCCTAGAAGGGCCCACCCATATCTGAATTATAACAAAGGAGGGATTGTATTTTGTTTGGGACAGATATTACTGTCTCCTTTTCTATCTAACTGGTGATTTACTCACGACAATTCTAGAATATAATTTGAACATTCGTTATTTATTCCAATTAAATATATCCTTTTCTTTAATACAATAATTTATTATTTATTTGAATTATTTAATTTATTTTGTCAATTTGGTGGACCCGTTACAAATTATAAAAAGGAATCAAATAAAAAAGCTAAAGGTTGTTAAAAGAGCTTATAATTAGTTGTCAAGAATTATATATAAAATACAAAAACCGATGAAATAACATAAATATTCACTCCATTATTTCATCTTCTTGGTGAAAACATTCACAGCATAATATTTTTGTTTGGCCAGTATGTTCTTTACATATTGATTTGTTACACTCCCCACAACGGATTGTCGTAAATCGAATCTTCCTGACAGGACAGAAAGCACATCTTGGTTTCCACCCAGGAACGTCTGCAACTAGAAGTAAAAATATTTTAGTGCGGTAATATTATGGCTATAAATGTAACTAAGCTGTAATAAAAACAATAGTAACCAACTAAATAGATTTAACTAACAGCAAAGTGGAACATTTCAGTAAGTATAATAATTACCTGGTGCCACATTTCTGATGGGAAAGTCTTGCCCAAGGATGTTTTTGATTGATTGTCTCAGCCCAATTGATAGAACATCTACAGAAGCACGTCGTAGTAAGTGTGGTTTGACGATTTCCAAGGCAAGATTAGTTATGAATGTTCTTCGTGGAATCGAATCTCCAGTATTTGAAAAATATATAATTTGGGCATTGACAGTGGCTACATCTAGAAGACCACAAAAAATTGCCAAAGGCCATCTGTTGTTCACTCTTTTGACACTATAGTCTTTTTTCTTACGATCAACAACGTCGACACCACCTTTCGTTACGTTGTAGAAAGTAATAACATCTGGCTTGTTGGAATATCCGGTTTCAGGGTCAATATCGTCACTGTCATGTAACGTTGACAACATTAGAACATTTTTATTTTTCTTCGGTATATATGAAAGTAATAGTGTCTTATTAGGGTCTTTGCCGAACCCAAAAATACTGCTTCCAACCGGTCTTGTCTTGACATCTAAAAACTCTTTACTAATGGCAATTGGGGCTTGTTTTTTCTAAGTGTGCCTACTATTGTTGTTCTGTGATTATAATAAAGATCATATAATAATAAAGCCAGTGGGACTGATGTAAAATAATTGTCCATGGTTATATTTCGGCCAGAGTTATCAATAGGCTGAAATATTCTTTTTACAACAGCTGATGCAGAATTATCTGTACTCTATGGGCTTCTATCTGGTTGTTTGCCAGCATAAATTTCCATATTTATAGTGAAAAATGTGCGAGCGTCAACCAATGCATAGATCTTTATCCCGTACTTATCTGGTTTATTGCTGATATATTGGTGGAATTTACATCTTCCACGGAAACCTTCCAACATCTCATCGATCGTCACGTATTCTCCGGGTGTATAGCTCTAAATACAACTGCTGACGAAACACTCAAATATCTGTCTGATTGGAGCCAGATTGTCTATTTTCTGACGGACATTTCGTGTACGTTTATCATCAAACCGTATTGCTCTGTACAATTGGTGAAATCTCCACTCGCACATAACTGCTCTGAAAAACTCGGGAGCTGTACCATTGGTTTGCCACATTTCTGCTGTATTGAGATGGTTAGCTTTCTTCACTCCCAACATATACAACACGCCAAAAAAGGCTAACAGTTCATCAGTGTCAGTTGGGGACAGTCTTCTCCTTACGTTTATAAGTCAGCCATTTCAGAAAGATGTACGTTTGTATATGTTACAATATTGTTTAGTGTGTCATCAGAAAGAAATATTTTCCAACTATCTAAAGCATTTTTGCAATTTTTTGCATGAGATGTAACACCTGGTAGCTTGTTGACAATATTTTGCGTTGTGGTTTTTTCCTTTATTATTTGATTGTTTATGTACATACCATTTAGAATAATTGTCTCTTCCTGTGTATTGTGGTCCACAGGGTAACATGGGAGCTGTGGGTGGTCTAGTTTGAATATTTGGAACATCAGTTATTTCTATGTCATTATCTGAAATGTCTGATTGTTCTGTGTCAGTGTTATGTAATGAATGTTCAGAAGGTCCGTCACTTACACAATCAGAAGCAACGTCTTGAGATGTCACATCAGTGCTATCTTCTTCTTCAATCCAGCTCAAAATAACTGATTCACCAGCCATTATAACTTCACTATATCACTTATAACTATAATAATAAGACATTATAAGCTAAATCTAACACAATAAAAACACTAATAATAAAACGAAACTATAACGTCAACGGTATCGAGACGAGGCGGCAACTAACAATGTCTACGACGCGGTTGGTATCGTGGCTAGGCGCTGACTAACTACCCAGACATGGCGCACTTCCCCCCCTCCTATACACGTCAAGTAACGATGAATCATACTTGTACAGTGGTAAAAATGTGACCCATATTCTCATTTGAGAATACCTAGAAGCGGAAGACCTTAAGTCTTGAGACAAAAAAACTTTTCAATACAACGATTGTTTTTGTTAGGTGCTACCTAACAACGCTACCGATGGCGGGTTAAAAAAAACGGACACTTTCAAAACTTGTTTACTTCCTTACAACCACTGTTTCTTTATTGAATTTGGTATTTTTCCTTATAGAAAGTTATTAACTACAAACTTTAATAATACTTTTAATAGTTTATGTAAATTTTATTAACCCTTTGAGCCCCAAAGAATTTTTTACAAATTTTTTGAAGATGATGGGTCTTTAATAACATGATAGTACTGAAAATGACGAGACTAAAAATTCTGTTTTTGCAAGGTTTTTCAAAATCGTGTAACTTGTGCAAATATTGAGATAAATTAATGAAATTTGTTTTGAACCGCTCATTTATATCTAAGGAACAATTTCATATAAGTATTAGTCAAAAAATATGTAATTCAAAAATAAAATATTTACCTTTGAACGAAAATATAAGAAATTACATAAATTTTTACTTTGCGACGTAAAACATGTACTAAAATATGGAGATACCCCAAAAATATATTTTTTTAGTAAAGAGCATATTATTTGGAATAAATACTGATGATATGGTAAAAATGTACTCATAATAAATAAACCTATAAAAAATAATAAAAACTGAATCTTATTTAACACTCTAAGCGCCATGTTAGTCATATGTGACTGACAGTAACTTTCCCCAAAGGCCAGGTTCGAATAATGCTACTGACTGTACAGGACAAACTAAATTTTATGAGTTCCTATAGAGGCTGTGTCAATCATATGTGAGTGACACTTGTGTTTTTGAGTTGAGCATGTCAGTCATATATGACTGACGGTAAGGCTTAAAATTTTAATGTATATAGACCAAATAAATAAGTTTAGGGATTTAATTTAAACTCATTTTGAAGGGGAAATACATACAATTTATTAAAATACTACTTAAAATAACATATTTAACTTGTCAACATATTAAGTATACAGTGTTAATTATATGTACTTCTGATAGAATTTTTTAAGTTAAAGTGACACTGTATTTTTAAATCATTGTTCATGTGACTCTACATAACAAGGGTGACACTTACAAATCATTATTCCATTTGGAGTTTCTTGTGAACATATCTCTCCTCTTCTCAGTTTTGACTGCAATACAACTTGTGGAAGATGTTTTCAGTTCTTTCGCAAAGTTCCAATTAGATGTGTTTTAGCATCTAATAATTTGGTTGCAAGAGGAAGACTTGTGTAATAATTATCTGTGTATAACACACGACCTTCATTTAGCAGAGAACCACATAACGTTTGGACAACAGTGTCTCCAACACTCATATTGGGGGTGATATTCATTTTCCCACAGTATATTTCAATGTTCCATGTATAACCTACTGGGTCACAAAGTTTGAACAATTTTATTCCGTATTTATGTCTCTTTGTAGGTATATACTGTCGGAATCCTAATCTGCCCCTCCATGGCACCATACTTTCATCTACAACCATTGTTTTTCCTACAGTGTATGCAGATTGATAATTTGTCACAAGTAAATTTACAAAAGGGCGAAGCTTTGCCAACCGATTATTTTCCACTGCCAATTCCTCATCTGCGAAATGGATCATTTTAGTAATAAGTTCAAAGCGGTTACGTGACATAATCTTACTTACTTCATTTTTAAATAGTGGGTCACTTGACCAGTAGTCATTAACAGAAGGCTTTTTATCAAGTCCCATCCAAATTAAAATGCCTATGTAAACTTTGATCTCATTGGAATCAGTATTTTTCCATTCATTTAATCTTGATTTTCTGGTGATATTGTGTGTTTGTAAATATTTTAATGCATATTTATTTGTATTTTCTACAATGCACATAATAACACTGTCAGAAATTAAAATCTTAAAAAAATCTGAAGGAGTCATATTATTATTTACATGTAAGCCCTCATTTCCAGTAAACTGAATAGTTTTGTGTCTTCCCTCATAAGGCCCCCAATCAAAAACATTATTTATTTGTCTACTTGACTGACCTGCAACATCACGTTCATCATTTTCATCTTCACTGTCTTGAGTGGTTTCGTTGTCATCAATATCATTGTTAGAATCGGATTCAGTTTCAGATGGAAAATATTCAGGATCAATGTCTGAGTCTGGACCAAATAAAATTTCATCCTCACTAACACGATCTGGTTCACTTGAACACTCGAGAAATGACCGTATACGCTGTTGTTCTTTTTCATCCATATTTACAAAACTTATGACTACAGATTTTTATACTTACATGAACTATTACTAACTATAAATAACTAAACAAAATAAACAACACAAACTATCTGTTAACACCACTCATACACAATTATTCAGTTGGAAAAAGCAACATTTACAAAACTTATGCCTACAGATTTTTATATTAACATGAACTATTACTAACTATAAATAACTAAACACAATAAACAACACAAACTATCTGTTAACACCACTCATACACAATTATTCAGTTGGAAAAAGCAACGCAACAATACGCGCAAATGCAGCAGTAAATACATTTAGGTTAGAATTGACGAATGAATCAACAACATTTATGTCAGTCTAAAATGAGTGACACCAGCTGATTATATAATCAAACTGTTCGAGTTACGACAAATAATTCGATGTATGTATCGTCTTATTCGGTTGAGTATAACGTATGCAATCGAGTTTGGCGTGAGATGCAAAACTAGCGATTTGATGTGGCGTCTACGGAAATGCACTGTCAGTCACATATGAGTGACATGGCGTAACCAACAACATTGCTGTCAGTCAAACTTGACTGACACGGCGGCAACAAAAGAGTGTTAAAAAACAGTTGGCGATGAGAGTGTTAAAATTAGTTCTCGCAAACCATATTGGTAAATGGGTGATTCTCCAGAAAAAGAGTGTTTTTAAAAATAAAAATAAATTAAATAAAACATATAAAAATGGGAAGTGTTTAGATTGTTTTAAATATAAATAACCGTTGTAACTATGAAAACAATAAATTCCCAGATCATACGTTTAAGATTTGATGTTTATAAATAAATACATTTTCTACCTGTCCACGGACGTGAGCGTAATGTCCACAGACGTGACAGTAATGTTCAGAAAGCTTTTAAGATAAGTTTTAAAAATTAAAATTTACAAAATGAGAGTTGTGAGTGTTATAATTACCTTGCAAGACTCAAATGTAAGAAAGCCTGACAATTATTGTGAAATTAAAACATTAAAATTGGAACACGTAAATAACGAACTCTATTTGTACGGAAGTAAAAAACAATATTTTATTTGTAATAAACATTTAACTATAATCAAAAGGTATCAAAAGTACTGTAAGCCTAATAGAATGCAAAACTTAAGCAAATAATGTGTGTTGTTGAAAACATCACCCTAACTTCCAAATCCGTATTATAACATTTTTCAGCCTTAGAATAGGAACTTTTCATTTTGTAAATATGTTTAAATCAAACACACAAATTATATTTAAAAAAAAAAACTCTGAACTGGTTATTAAGAATGGAAAAAAACAGCATCTAGAGAGCAGTAAATACCAAATTGATTAACTTATTTCTAAACACAAGTGAAATAATTCTAATTATGAATATTACCAAACAAAGTACAATAATGAAAACAAAACACATGAGGTAAAAACACACTAAATAGTTAAGGTAGGGTACAACAGTAGGGCTAGAATTCAAACCATAAGTAGTTCAGAATAGGGCACATCTTAAAATACATTTACTGGGCACTGGAACTTGTAAAAAATCCTGTCGCCTTTAACCATTAGACTGGGACTCGGCAAAACGGCAACAATTTGATTTTTATCAACGGTGGATATGTCTTTTTCATCTATTAGGAATAGAGTTGTGTCATTAGCTGCAACAGTCTTTAAAAACATTATTTCTAGTTCTCCTTCATCTTCCGTATGTCCTTGGCATACACCAACAAAATGGTGGCATAGTCCTTTTTTTCCTTCAGGTTCGTAACGAACCAGTACAAAATCTCCTAACTGAACGTCATATACATTATTAGCTGTTTGCAAGAGAGGTCCAGCTCCATTACCTGAAGGTTGAGGCTCGTTTGTAGTTTTTTGGACAGGAACTTCAGGTTCCTCATCTTCTGAAGAGGTAAAGATGTCTTTGTATGACTTTTCATTTCCTCGTTTTGGTCTCAAATTCTTTATTTCGTCACAGTCACTGCTACTGTCTGAACATTTGTCCAACAATGTAAAGAGTGGTTTCTTTTGCTTCCTATTTTTTCCGGTTTGGCATTGGACTTGGTCATTCAGAGTAGACTCACGTACAGTAATCTGGCCAATTCCATAATGTTTGCATTTTTCATTTGACTTACATTGCAAACAACTTAGTCTTCTTGCTTGAAGTTGTGATCTGTTCTTCGCAGACCATGCTAATTCATGGACTTTAAAAGTGCCTTTAAAGGCCTGTAGGTTCTCAGGCAAGCTCTTGTCCTTGTCTTTTATTTCGTGTTCATTAACTAGAAAGAACTCTATTGCTGACTGTTAAGCTTTCAACTCACTGAACAAAATATTAATGTTTGGGATATCATTTCCCTGGCTGACAAGGCTATCAGCATAACGTTTTACAGTTCCCCCCACACCATCAGCGGCTCCCTTGCCATGGCCCTTTTCTGAATAATGCCAGTGAACACTTTTGGCTTGAAAATCTTTGGCTAAGACAGTCGGAATGAGGTGAAACATGTTTTTATTCCTGTATTGGCCTGTTGGGCCATCACTCAGAAAGTGCACCTTTTCTAGTTTAGGAATTAATTTCTTTATTTCAATTGCTACTGGTTTTAAGTGTGCGCATACAGCAACGGAATCATGTCTTAAACAATCACTAAGAGTACAGAAAGATTTATGAGCAAGTGGACCATCTTTTAGGAAATACGTTACAACTGTATGAAGAGTGACCTGCTTTCTTGAACCACCAAAATGAAAGCTTTGGATTTCCTCGCTATATTTACATGAATAATTTTCAGAGTAGTCCATGTGAACTAATACATCATTTTCTGTCAACGAATTCTTTATTTTGTTGATAACATCATACTGGTGCCTTATGTTTAAAATATGGATCATAAACTTATCAAGTAGATCATAGAATTTAGTTATTAAATTGCGTTTAGAGGAGAATACATCTTCTTTTTTAGTTTTTTTACAGACTTTAATTTTTCCTTTGATATCTACTGTTTCTGATTTTGTGACCCACTGTTGATACTGAACACTATCATCTGTAAAATCACAAAACTTCACATTATAGTTGTTACATTTAGGGCATTTTCTCTCTAGACATTTTTCCTTTAAATCACCGTTGCAAGTCAAATGTTGTATTATTTCATTCGGAGTTTTTTCCTCAATAAGATTCAAGCTGTAAAGCTTTTGGACAACAAGATTCATGTTAGCATGGAGCTCACACAAACAAGTTTCTCTAGATCTCCAATCCAACGGAACAATCCAATAAGGTCGAAACTTACAAAAAAAGGAGTAGCTTACTTTACCGTGGTGGTGAGGGTATTTAGACAAGAATTTTACACGCAAGTTTCTCATCGTGTCATTTAAGAAACGTTTCTGCATTTTCTTTTTGTGCCTAGTCACGGTTTCTCTTTTGCCCGCACACATTCTGCTATTTTCGTCTTGTTCTAAGAAACATCTGATATCCCTTTTAACGTTTTGGTTCTTTTTAATTTTACTAAGTTCAGTGCTGCAATGAATTAATTTCTTTGAAGTAAAAGATGCAACATATGTTTTATATTTATACTTGTTTACAAGCTGTCCTGATATTATTTGTACAAAGTTTCTCTTCATATTAATCTTTGTATTTTTCTTCAGATTTTGCCTGATTTGTTTTTTTAGTATTGCACAAAATTTTAGTTGTTTTCGCACATTATCTGACACTCTTTGCCCTTCCAGTAGCTTATCTGTCTCTTTAGTGGGCGTGTCCTTGTTTTTGTTTTTTTCTCTATTAAATCTTGATCTATACTTAGAAACACTTTTCTCTAATTTGTAATTTGTTTCTTTTAGTCTTTTAATATCTCTCTTCAGTAAATCTGTATTTTTCCTTCTCTTTTTTTTCCCACTGTCAACTCTTGAAGTCGAAGGTACCAAAGGTATCTCATTTAAAGGCCTATTAACAATTGGGACAATATTTCCGACATCATTTTGATTGGGGCTCTCAGGTGGTGTTGGTGCGCTGTCTACAGCCAAGAGCAATGCTTTTTTATTTTGTCTGTATTTTTTATCCCTCTCTCTCCAGTTCTTTCTCAAATTCCTTTTTTCCCTTTCACTTACTTCATTTATTTTCTTCCTTGTCTTCTTTTTCCTTTCCTTATCTATTAATTTCACTCGTTCATACTGTTCAGGGTCACTTCTTAACTTTTCTCGGGCTCGTCTCATACTTAACTTTTTCATTTCTTTTCTCTCAGCTGGAGTTTGTTTTTTTTTTACTCTGGCCATGTTAACTACCTAAAAACAAACAAAATATTGTAGGCCTATCTTTTGATGTTAAGTTGTATGCAGTTAGGTAAATTATTGCGGACATTTGCCATCGTTAAAGGTATACTAAAAAAAAAACTATGACATACCTTTAACAATGGCAAATGTCCGCAATAGTTTACCTAACATTAACAATTATCCATCGTCAACAATGAACTTTAAACTAAGAAGTTGTATGAGTTGTACTGGAATATATTTTTATTTAATAGTAGGCTATAAATAATACGATTAGGAATGTATTTTTTTAAACATGAGCTCCACAGATTTTGAGTTTCTGTCAGGTCTACCTTTTATAAAAAAAATACTGTTCACTTTTGATTAATGCTCATTTTACTGATTTTCCATTGCATTAATACAGGCCTAGTATATACAAATTTAAAAAATAGGCCTAGTAGAATAAGGTGTTAAACTTGAAAAAACACAATGTACTTGTGTAATGTACTAGCCTATATGTAACGAAAACATAAATAAACCGACTAATTTTTCAACTTAATAATTCCAATATTATCATTTGATAAATAAAAGTGATCTTTAAATATTGTAGTCAAGTACTAAGCAATACATTCCTTCAATTTCATTGATATTTTACTCCTTTGGATCATGCCCATTGACAAAGTGTCCAGTCCGTGGACAAAATGTCCTGTCCGTGGACTGCTACCGTCCACGGACGTGATGGAAAAACTGTTTTTGTAGGTTAACCATGAGGTTTTAACTTGCAGCTTCCTGAAATGTTAATTATCATATAGTAGTCTTTCGTTTTGCATAACAGTAAATAGAAAAATAAAAAACATATGTAAAGTAACAAATTATACTTACCACAGATGTGATGCAACGATCTTAACGATTTCCAAATAACAGTAAAAACTTTGAACTACAACTCAGAAGTACTTTATAACTGCAACCACTCTACTAACAGAAACAAGATGGCTGCTAAAGAAGTCAAATCAGCAACTGGAAGTCAAACTAGTGTTGCCATTATAGTTTTATTCACATATTAAACATTGTCCACGGACAGGACAAAAGAATCTGTACACAGCTTTGGTTTCTAATAAAATGATGCTAAATTAGAATTATAATAGATGTAATGTGCTAAAACAGTTCTTTACATATTCTAAATAGCAAATACAGTAAAAAAACTTACATTGACTGGTTTGGGGAATTAATACAATTTTACAAACATGTCAAAACTAGGGTTGTGTCAGTCCACGGACGTGACTTATCACAGTCTGTGGACAAAACTAATGCAACAAATATACATTTTTTTAACTTTTTGCTTATATTGGTTGTTTTATACAGTTGCATTTTTTATTTGAATACAGGAATATATTTTCATACTGTTTGTTTATTGAAGAAAAATACTTTGAACACAGTTCCCCCCTCTAAATGGAGAATCACCCATAAAGTAATTAATTATGTTTGTTTGAACAACATTTAAACTTTCTTTTCTTGAGTCTAGCATTTTACTATACAAAGGCTCACTCGTTCTATGTAACAATAGAGCTAATAATATCCTATCCGATAGTTCTGACTCTTTCTTTATTTTAATCATTGTTCTTATAAAATTGATTAATTCATTAATTACCAGACCATTACAAGTTTGTATATTTCTTAAAAGTGACTCAATTGGATTTGACAACTTTTGATACAAACTTATATCTAGGCTAGCACACTCCCCTTTGATCTGTGTTGTTACAGGATTATCTATATTTACAACATCAACTTGCCCTAAGTCAACTTTGTTAGATTCAGATAACGCTTGGTTTTCATTAAAACTATCCTCTAATTGTTCTTCTTCAATGTTTGATTGACTTATTTCCCTAATAGTTTTATTTAATACATCTGGATTCATGTTTACTTGGATTAGTCTTTCTTTTATTGACCTTAATTGATTACCAAGGTCTATACAAGTCTGAGAGAGATTATCGGTTAACTTATACCGTTGCAAATTACTTAGTCTATTTCCATAATGTTCAATCTTAGTACATAATCTGACAAAATCAAGGGGCTTACAACTATCTTTTAAATTACTTACGCTATCTACATACTCTTTTAATTTATCACTAATTAAAGTTACTTCCTCAGCCGGTTTTATGTAACTACTTAAATTTTGCACATTTATTGACTCATTATCCGTTAAACATTTTCTTAATGATCTTCTTAAGCGATAAACTGTTTCATTTTCCGTTACAGCAATGCCTCTAACTCTTTGTTCATAAATTAGCCCATGCTTCAGTAACAAATCAACACAAATGTTGTTTTTTTTTTTTTTTTTTTTTTTTTTTTTAAACTATATTATAATTCAATCTCATTTCATAAACTTCAAGAGGGAACAGTTGTGTTCAGGAGTTCTACTAGCAGAGTGGCGCATATTTTTGTACCCATGAGTGGATTATACTTATGATTTTAGGTTATTTAAAAGTATATTTACAGGGTGGTATAATTGTAAAACAGGAACACAGTTGTTTTCTTATTTCAAAACTACTTTTATAGTGGATTAAATTTAGAATAATTTGACATCAAAATAATTCACTTAATGAATAATTTATTAGCATCAGCCCGTTCTTAAAATTCATCTATATTCAAAATACTACCTATTTAAATGTAACATATACAAACAACAAAACAAGGGAATGTTTTTAAAGGAGTGGAAGAAAAAGGATTTTTCTCGAGTTCTCTGATTTACTTCGGAAGGCAACTCGTCTAACGTCAGCCCTAAACAAACCATAACGGATTTGCTTAGTTTTTAACATCTTTTAAAACAGAATTTATTTAACTTGGCCATGGATTGAAGACATAAAATTCCCTATTATTTCAGGTGAGTTTAATTTTACCTATACCTATTTAATAACAATCATTTTTAAAAATAGACAAATTATAAAAAACAAATAATGAAAATTATTTAATTCCTACCTTTTTAACAAAGGAAGCGACGTTCCTTCGCTGGAGTGAAGTCGTGTGGAACTGACCAAAAACCAAAGTGGACAGGAAACTTAATTTTGACATGAAAACTAGGCTTGAACGGAGAAAACAATCCAGCTGTAATCAAAAGGAGGGGAGTGTGTTCAAGGCCACTCGAGTCGCTCACTTTAACCATACCGAAGAAATGCGATTTATTATTACTACTGTATTATGTTAAATCAAAATCTTATGTACGTTTCATAAAATAAAATATGGTACACTTTAAGAGGGCGTACACTTAATAGAGGTTGTTGCAGTTCTAGCGATGGTTGATCAGTTTTATGTTGATCCATTACTAATACAATTCTGAAAAATAAATAAATAAATTGTTATAAATCAATAATTATTACAAAACATCAAAATATTAATAAATATAAAGTAAATATTTAAAAACAATAACGAACATAAACATAAATTTCTTCCACTAAATATACATAATCAAAACATGTACATTTGGTTAAAATAAAAAATTATGATGTTTGTTTACTGCAACAGATGTTTAGACAAATCATTAATATTTTCAATGTATTTACATCTGACAACATTGCTGAGCAAGAAGTGAGAAGGGGAGCTTCACATGAAATAGCTGTCATCGGACTACTTTGGTGTGGTTTACACTAGTTTTACGCTTTAAAACTAATTTTTGTACAATTTCATTGTAGGACGACTGACAGGCTAATTCTGAGGCCTGGAACCAGATTTAACACAAATTTAGAATTTTGTTTAAGATAAATGCTAGGTTAGGTTAATACAAAATTTGTTTTATGGTCATAATAATAATTTTTCAGCAAAGTCTAATTATATATTTGTGCATTCATTTCAAATAATTATGGAAGGCTCGATTATAACTATCGGGTTGCTTACACTGGAGAGGAAAGCTTTTTAACGTTTTCATCCAAAAGTCATCTTTGCTGTCTCAATTGAATTTCCTTCCAAACTTAAGAGTTCTGGGAAAACAAATTTCAATTTTATGACACAAAACCTTACTATGCATAATATTTGTAATTCTTAAAAAAATTGTAAATTTTCATTCACTTGGGTTTAAATTTTGGTAATTAGCAAAAATTATATATTAAATTGCTTGTTAAAATAATAAAGAAATTTATAAACAATTTGTATTATAATTTTTCAGGAAACTGGAATATCTTATTAGAGTTACATTGTTTATAGGTCTAATAAACATCTCATGTTTCAGGTCAAAACCTCTTGGGGTATTCACCATCTCCTTCATCACTACTAAGTTGAACCATGATGCCTTTCTCAAAAAAATGACTGTTGGTTACTGCATGCATCTGGTTCTGAGGCCTATCTTTATCTTTGCATAAGAAGGATGGCCCTTCATCTCACACTGCACAACAGACTCTTAATGGCCAACTCACTCACTCTGCACTGAAGAGGCTTAATGGTCCTGCAAACTTTAAATAGAGAACATTTGATGCCCACCTACTCACTCTGCATAGAAAACGTTATGCTCTTCCACTCTGTCTGTACAGAAGACTTACATGCCTTAAGAAGAAGCCAGAGAAAAACCACAAATTTGAAAAATAATGTTGCGTGACCACCCTGTGTTAAGAAGACTGTTTGTGATCCCCTTGTATATTGGACATGTCGCTTTTGTTCTCTCTGCAAAGGTTTTCTTTCTCACTATGCAAAGATGACTTTTAATGCCCTTCACGCTATATTCTCAAATGACTATATGACTAACTCTATTCAGAAGACTGTCGATAACCCACTAACTCATTCAAATGAAAGTTCAAAATCATTCACATACATCCCCCACAGAAGACTCTTGATAACTGTACATAACTTGCAGAGGTTTTCTCTCTCACTATGCAAGGACGACGTTTGATGTCCTTCACTTCATCTTCTCAAATGACTATATGGCTAACTCTATTTAGAAGACCGTTGATGGACCATTGACTCATTCTGCACGATGTTCGATGGACGTTTCCATCACTCTGCAGAGAAGATGTCTGATGCCCATCAAACTCTCTACTCTATGTGCCTCTTCCACTAACTCCATTTAGAAGACTATTGAAAGTTCAAAATCATACACATACATCCCCCACAGAAGACTCTTGATGGCTGTACATACCTTGCAAAGGTTTTCTCTCTCACTATGCAAAGACGACTTTTGATACCCTTCTCGCTATATTCTCAAATGACAATATGGCTAACTATATTTAGAAGACTGTCGATGGCCAATTGACTCATTCTGCACGATGTTCGATGGATGTTTCCATCACTCTGCAGAGAAAATGTCTGATGTTCATCAAACTCTACTCAATGTGCCTCAACCACTAACTCCATTTAGAAGAGTATTGAAAGTTCATACACATACATCCCCCACAGAAGACTCTTGATGGCTGTACATACCTTGCAAAGGTTTTCTCTCTCACTATGCAAAGACGACTTTTGATACCCTTCTCGCTATATTCTCAAATGACTAAATGGCTAATTATATTTAGAAGACTGTCCATGGCCCATTGACTCATTCTGTACGATGTTTGATGGATGTTTCCATCACTGCAGAGAAAATGTCTGATGTCCATAGTGATGTAAATCGCCCTGGCGTTTAAATCTCGGGGCAAATGCCCAGGGCATTTGCCCAAATAACCGCCCAAAATCCATAAGCGCCGGGCGTTTATCCAGTTAAAGGCTAATAAACCTAATTAATGGAAATTAAATTGAACACTACTCTTCTAGTCAACTTTTTAAACCTCTAACATTAGATATTTACATAATAGCCTATATTAAAAAAAATAATTACTTGTATAATTTTAATTATATTGGTAGGAAGTCAGTACTACAGAGTCAACACTTTTCTTTTGTCAACAAGAGGAAATAATTTAGACTGAAAATAACTTCATAGGTTTATTTTTATTTAAAATATCTGGCTAATGTAATAGAATTAATTTACATTTGTTTATTACACACAATGAATCAGTCTTAACTTAAATAATTATGGGCATAATGAAAACTTCAGTTCATCAAACAAAATTCCTTAAACTAATGACTCTTCAGATTCAGAAGCATCTTCATCACTTTTTTCCAAGGAGGCATCATCAAGTTCTGATTCAGATTCTGCTGAGAGTTCTGATTCCCCCTCAATCTAAACAAAAAAACCCTTAAGTAAAGATTAATGAAACAAAGAAATGTAAAGAAGGATTTTAATAAATAATAATTAGCAATTTTAACACTCTTGAAAAAAACACTCTTGCACTGAAAAAAGTGCAAGAAAATTATAAATTTTAAAATGTTGAAGATAAAAATTTAGGCATAACAAGCCACAGGCACAGACATAACAGAAATTTGGTCAGAACTTAAATGATTCTTAGTTGATTTGGTTAATAAATATTGTTATTATTACCTCTAGGCCAGTCATTGGATCATCATTGGGTTGTGTGCCTTCTCCTTGGTCTTGAATTTCTTTTTGGATCTCATTAGTCTTTTTCTGGGACTTTGGAATTCCATTCATCAATTTCCAGTTGTATGCAAGGTATGTTAACTTAGCTGCTCTCTGAGATGTTAGTCTGTTTCTTTTCTTGCTGTGAATCCAGCCAAAAGTGCTAAAAGATCTTTCTGTGGCAGCGGATGTGACAGGGGCCCCAAGAATCTTGATTGCAACTACCGCTAACTCACAGGTTCCTCTTAAACCTCGCCACCACAACAAAGGAGTTACACGATATTTGTTGTTAACCTTTTCACCCACTCCCTCCCATACAAATTTCCTCGACCAAATTCCTTGCTTGTCTCTATAATCTGCCAGGTCCTCTCTAACCTTTACCACATCTACACCTACACCTGTGGTTTTCGCAGTTTCACAGATGAAACTAATGGCATCTAGCATTTCAATTGGTTTCAAGTTGGCGCCTTGTATTGCTGGATCCAGGAGATTAGCTGCAAGATGTATGGAAGACACACCAAATTCCTTTCTTGCTTTAAATTTTGTCATAATGACTCTCTTCAGCCGATTGGAGTGGGGAGGTCGGTAGTGTATTGACGAGCACTTCCTCCAGGTCGTTCATCTTTCGCACCACCCTGTGTATTTGTGCATCATTTGACTCAAAAGATGTTATCAAATGAACGATCGGGTTCATCAGCTCTATGACTTTGTTAACCCTCACCCAGAAAACATCATCATCTAGAACTCGTTTCTTGATTTCAGGCTTCAAGTATGGTCGAGCGTTTTCACTTACAACTAATGTCTGCAAGATGACTTTGTTTGATTTTAAGCTCTCGAGGCAGAACAGATGGCTTCCCCACCTGGTCCTTCCAGGCAACTTTAAGGACACCCTATCTTTAAAAGGTTTTTTTTCAGCTGATATTTCAGCGAACAAAGCTGATAAAACATGGCTTTGTTTTATGGTTTTCACAAACTCAACTGCATTAGCAATAAAAGTTTTCATTGTGTTGCAGCTTAAAATGTCCGAGCACAATAGGTTTAAGAGATGTGCTAGGCACCCAAGAGGGACAAGATGAGGAAATTTATCCTTTACCACATTCAATGCAGCTTTCATATTAGCTGCATTGTAACCAATGACTACAAGAAACTTTTCTGGTCCGTACTTTTCAATCACATTTGTTATTATCTTTGCAAGGTACTCGGCATCATGACTATTGCATTTGGTCATCACAAACTCAACAAAAATTGGTTCTGGCTTAGAAATTATGAAATTAATGATTGATTCATTCTTTAGGTTACTCCAGCTGTCAACTTGCAGGTGGAGATTTCTTGCCTCCTCTAGTTGCTTATTCACATTACCTTGCATTTCAGTATATTGGGCATCTAAATACGTAGAGGATAACCGATATCTTGAAGGCAACTCAAAGGAAGGTCTGATCTTCTTGAAGAAATCAATCCAAAGTGGGTGTTCAACCATTGAGAGCGGAGATCCGCTTATAAAAATGGCCTTTGCAAAGCTCTGGTTCAGCATCTCCTGAAAAAATAACAACATACATACCATTAACCTAAAAAATTAGAGACCTAACCTAACTTCAATTAAAATAGTATAAGTATAAACATAAATACAATACTGGTTTCTTCTTCTTAGCAAACCACTAAAGTTTGAGCAGTTTACTTTAGCTTTAGGCTACTAAGATTTACATATGCCATCATAAGCCTACATCATATCATTTGATATATTTAATAATCATGTTCAGCTTCAAAATATATATATCCAGAATCAGATCAGAACTGTACATTAAACCTAGGCCTACGCCATCACTAGCAAATGATGCTTTAAATTTATTAATGTTACTTATAAAATAATTGAAGAGTCTTGGGTACAGCCGGTACGGCCACGGGCTGATATAGTTAGGCCTAAAGGCAATATTGAAATATTGTTGAGGTGTAGACTTGGTTTAGCGTAAGCAAAATAGCCTAGATTTTATCTTAAAAATCTTAGTAGATAATTATTACTAGGCCTACTAGAATCTTTTCTAGTAGGCCTAATAATTATTATCTGTTTTCTTAAATGTTTACTTACATTAGTTTGAACATCCATATGGTCAACAAATGATGGGATTCCTTTTGGAGTAGAAGAAGCTGGTAGTTGTAGCTGTAGGGTAATATCACTTGAACTCGAAGAACTTGACTTAAATTTAGATATTTCTGAGGCTGAGCTTGGTCCTGGTTTGTCTAAATCCCTCACTGGAATTACCAAAGGAGCTAAAGGAACTCCTCTTCCTAATTCAAATACTTTTTTTAACCCTTGAGGACACTTAAAACATTTTTGTATATGTGTTTCCATTTTCTTGGCATGTGGGACTTTATACTCCTTAAAACAATATTTACAAGAAACTCCTTTACATTTCGAATTGTAAAAGTTCCAAACAGGTCCTTTTTTCTTTACCATTTTCACTTAGTAAAACACAGAACAGCACAAGGTCACAAGGTAGATTAGAGGTTATGTTGTAATACCACTCAGGCTAATGGCTGAGGCCGCCACATCAGAAATCCTGAGACAGTGTTACCAACCTATATGAATAAAAATAATTTTATAGGGCCTAGGTGCCTTTATATGTTAGGAAATTTACATTGTGGTTAAAAAGCACTTGTTTTACTAACAAAACCTAAATACTTAACTTTAAATTTAATTAATTAGACATTATAAATTTATCTTATGCACATATTTATGAATTACAGAGTAGAAACCTGCTTAATCAGTAAATAAGATTTTATTTAACAATTTAGAAAAATATTTATTTAAAATACCACACTGAAAATATTACAGGTTTTATTGTATTGCGCCTTAACTGAACTTTTTATAAACGCCCAGTTTTTGGGCGCTTAAAATCGCTTTGGGCAAATGCCCATTTATAAACGACCCGCCCACTGGGCATTTGCCCGGCCCACATCACTAGATGTCCATCACACTTTCTACTCTATGTGCATCTTCCACTAACCCCACTTAGAGGACTATTGAAAGTTCAAAATCATACACATGCATCCCTTATAAGACTCTTGATGGCTGTACATAACTTGCAAAGGTTTTCTCTCTCACTATGAAACGACGAATTTTGATGCTGTTCACTTCAGAAGACTGTTGATGGCCCATTGACTCATTTTGCACGATGTTCGATGGATGTTTCCAGCACTGCATAGAAAATTTCTTATGTCTATCAAACTTTCTACTCTATGTGCATCTTTCGCTAACCCCATTTAGAAGACTATCGAAAGTTCAAAATCATACACATACATCCCCCACAGAAGACTCTTGATGGCTGTACATAACTTGCAAAGGTTTTCTCTCTCATTATGCAAAGAAAACTTTATTCTCAAATGACTATATGGCTAACTCTATTTAAAAGACTGTCGATGGCCAATTGACTCATTCTGCACGATGTTCGATGGATGTTTCCATCACTCTACAGAGAAAATGTCTGATGTCCATCAAACTCTGTACTCTATGTGCCTCTTCCACTAACTCCATTTAGAAGACTATTGAAAGTTCAAAATCATACACATACATTCCCCACAGAAGACTCTTTTAAGCTGTACATACCTTGGAAAGGTTTTCTCTCTCACTATGCAAGGACGACTTTTGATGCCCTTCACTTCAGAAGACTGTCGATGGCCCATTGACTTATTCTGCACTATAGTCAATGGACGTTTCCATCACTCTGCAGAGAAAATGTCTGATGTCCATCTAACACTACTCTATGTGCCTTTTCCACTAACTCCATTTAGAAGACTAATGAAAGTTCAAAATCATACACATACATCCCCCACAGAAGACTCTTGATGGCTGTACATACCTTGCAAAGGTTTTCTCTCTCGCTATGCAAAGACGACTTTTGATGTCCTTCACGCTATATTCTCAAATGACTTTATGACTAATCTGTTCAGAAGACTGTCAAACGCCCATTGACTCATTCTGCACGATGTTCGATGGATGTTTCCATCACTCTGCAGAGAAAATGTCTGATGTCCATCAAACTTTCTACTCTATGTGCATCTTCCACTAACCCCATTTAGAAGACTATTGAAAGTTCATAATCATACACATACATCCCCATAAGACTCTTGATGGCTGTACATAACTTGCAAAGTTTTCCTCTCTCACTATGCAAGGACGACTTTTGATGCCCTTCACTTCAGAAGACTGTCAATGGCCCATTGACTCATTTTGCACGATGTTCGATGGATGTTTCCAGCACTGCAGAGAAAATGTCTTATATCTATCAAACTTTCTACTCTATGTGCATCTTTCACTAACCCCATTTAGAAGACTATCGAAAGTTAAAAATCATACACATACATCCCCCCCAGAAGACTCTTGATGGCTGTACATAACTTGCAAAGGTTTTCTCTCATTATGCAAAGAAAACTTTTGATGCCCTTTGTAACGATTACTCTTTTGATGAGTTACATTAATTTAAATTCTTTGTTAACTTGATAAAAAATTATGCAAGTTAAAATTATTTATATGATCTCAGGTTTTTTTATGTGGGTAAGTCGGTGAGGCTGTAAATTACAATGAATAAAGACTCTTGTTTAAAAAGTTTGTTTAATAATACATTCTTTTTTTACTTTACTTTCTTTTTTTTAAATTTCAATACAATAAAAATGAATTTAATTACTTATTTGTTGATTACTAAAAAACATAGGATATTCAGTTAATAACTAAAACTTATCTTTAAAATTAGTTGTCTGTAGTTCTACGTGGTCTTCATTTCCAGTTAGGAACATCTAAAGATGATTCTCAGTTCGACATCAAATTGAAAAAGTTGTGACAATAAATATTGGTATACACTTTACTTGTTGCATCTTTTTTAATTTTAATCGGTTTTAAACTTAAACTGACACCCGCAATACAGTTACACTCTTCCCACTATATCATCTTGGGGTCATTCCATGTCAAATCAACACATACCTTTTACATCACCATTTTAGATTTGGCTCAAATTTGGTACACTTATAGTAGGTGTTAAAACTAAACAAAGTTCCAAATTTCAAATTTTTATCTCAAGCCGTTTCCGAAATATGGCTATGTAAAGTTTTCAAAAATTTGCCGAAAAAGGGTAAACGTACTTTTCTTAAATTGCTCTAGGACCTGCACTAATTGAGCTAGAGAGCTGGGAGTGGTGTAATTTTTCAGCATTTCACTTGCTCTTTCCATTGATGTATAACTTGACATAGGTTGTCAGAAAAAGTTTTTTGTCAAAATACAAGTTTGAATTTTGAGTTAACATTTTGTCAAAAAGTACATAATTTAAAATTTTCAAAAAATTCCATAAATTCTAAGTACTTTTGTCTATCACATAGTAAAATATTATTATGGGATGATAATGGGTTCATTGTTAAAAAATAATATTACTGAAGCTGGTTTTTCCCTGAAACCCGTTTTGGTTACAAGGCCGCTGTATACCTTTGAAACAGATAACCAGATATTTTTGCTTCAACCAAAATTATTAAAATATAGTTCTTAACTAATATGGCATAATTTAAAATGTATAAATATATAAAATGGATAAAGGTTGAAAATGTATACATTATTACAGATTAAATATATTTAATTTTGAATAATAGAGTTATTCTGTTTATACTTAGGTAAATTTAACTATACAATGATTTTTTAAGTAACAATATCATAATGTGGAACATGTGAATTCAGACTAACCTGATAAAATAGGTATCAAGATGAAGTAGTTTATATTCTCAAAAACTGTCTTGTTTGCAACTTTAATTTTAAAAATGCCGTTTGGGTTTCTTTCACATCACTTTGTCCAAGAACATAGGTTTTCCCCGTTGGAGTGACTGGATTAACATTTTTTAGAATGTCCACAACTGACACCCACAGTACATCTGCTTGTCTAGGGTATGAGAATGATGTTGCTGGTCCACTTGGATGAAGAAAAGTTATTTTGACTTCATCGAGTTCTTCATTTTTTTCTAAAACATACCCAAGCCACCATTTTTTGTCATACACTGTGGTGACGTAACCGGTTATGTCTTCTAATTTAAGTGTGTGGAGGGGTTTGGCTACTTCCACCTCCAACCCCTGCTCATTATACCAGAAAAGTGTTTCACTGATAGTGTTGATTCATTGATGGGAATGAATGCATGTAATTGTTGTGTTCCCTTAATTGTTAACGCCTCTTCAAAACGGCTTTTCAAAAAGATTTCTGAAGCAGCATAATCCTCTTGAGTGGAAAATGTAAAATCTACCTTCGTAATATTATCTACTGCCCATTGAAAGAGATCTTCTGCAGTTTGGATCTGGTTGTGGTATGGTCTTTGCAAACTTGCACGAGCTGCTAGTCTTTTCACGGAACCCCCTACTCCATCGCAAGGCCCTTTTCCATGAGCTGTGGCTGAAAAATGCCATTCAGCTTCAATGTTGAAATCTTTCAGATGCAGGCAAAGGTTTAGAAAGTTCTTCTTATTTTTATATTGAGCGGCAGAACCATCAGAAAAATAGTAGATTTTTTTTGGCAGATTTTGAAACTTACTGGAGAGATATGAGATCAGCTTCTTTTGAAATGTGTAAACCGCTATAGTATTATGCTCTAAGCAATCAGAAATTGTTACAAAGCTAACATGCTCAATTTTGTCTTCCTGTTTGTAATATATTACGAAAGGGTGGATTGTGATCTGTTGACTTGTCCAGTGGTAGCTCTGAGCTTCATCCTGAAGAACTATGCTGTAATTTTCAGAAAAGTCACAAGTAACAACAAATTCTGAATCACTAAGGTTTTCTTTTGTCGAGTTGAGGAATGATCCTTGTTGCTTGGCAATAAAGTCATGTCGAACCAAAGAGGTCATCTTGCTACAGAATAAATCTATAAATTCTTCGGAAGTCTTCTCTAATGTCTCCAGATTGCAGCGATCGACTGAGACCCATTGGCGGAATTTAACTTGTTCAATTAAATTTTCTTCAAAAGAGTTTTCCAAAATGTTGTGAAGTTCAGTCTCTCCTGGGCAATATTCGCACTGCCCCATGTTGCAATCTATCGAAGATGGGTTGCAAAGCATTTTTGCAATGCACTGCTTATAATTTTGCAAGTTACCACTTGTAACAGTATTTAATTTGGCATTTTCTATCATTAATTTAACGTTTTGGTGAGTTGTGCAGACACAAACAGAGTGTGTGCCACTCTGTCCAGCCAAAACACAATGTTTTGGTCTTAACTCAGCAAATTTAGAAAATCCAATTTTTATATTAGGATACTTGTCTTTAAAATGTTTGTGAGCCTCTTTAAGATTACTCAGAATCAGTCTTTTAGATAATTTTTTCCTAACTCCATCTGGTTCGGTTACTGTCACGCAATCTTTAATACCTGGTATTGCCCGGCTCACTTCGTCACTTTCATAAAATGAATGAACAATTTCAACTGTATCTACTGGTAAACATTTTCCTGGTCTAGGGTTCGGACCCTCCATAAAACCTTTTTCTTTCAAAATCTTTTTTGATTGGCGGACTAGGTAATTAGGCGCATTGAATACACGCATTATCTTCCTGATACTCCACTGTTCAGGTAAACTTGTAAGAATCATAAGTTTTTGGGCCCTACTTGTTGAATTCATAAAGTTAGTTTTGAGATTTTGAAGCAGAGATTCTTCAATGTCCGTTTCATTTTCTGACGAGGAAGATTCAGCAGCAACAAACAGGCTACGTTTAATTGATGACGAGATTTTTTTAACTTTTGATGTGGCATAGTGCTTGGACGTAATTTTTTTCTTTTGAATCGGAGACTCACCTATTTCTTGAAGCGATGTATTGAGTGCTTCTACAACCACTGAAGTTGTGGTGAAATCTGGGTCTCGGCCCTGAACAGCTATTTCCGATCAAGAAGAATCATCATCCAGGCCTATGGGATTTTCAACATTACTTGGCTCTGTACTTTTCATCTTAGATACATCTTTTCTACATTTGTCACAAATCATGGCTCTATTTGGCATATGCGGAAATAGTTCAATCATCCAAGATGTGACAATTCTCAGTTTTTTTCTGTCCCTAATAAAATGATTTGGTTTAATCAAAGGATTACAACATTGCACTCTCACCGCACTGATACACTTTTTATTATGTTCCACTTTGAAGTAAACACTTAAAAACAACTTTTCAATTTATAATCTTGCTATAAAATAAATAAACTACTAAAAATAATAACATTTATACAATATATTTACATTAAAAGTTAAAAGAAAACACTAAGCACTTTATAAACACAAATGAGGTATTTTCTCAATGAGGTATTCACTCACAGAACACATCCTCTCAGCAAAGAGTTTAGTAACTGACTGAGTGTACAGACAGGCAGTGTAGAATCATGCATGTTGCAACTTGCACAGATAACAGCCCACTTGTTCCAACCTGCAGAGATTGGCTCAAGTCTTAGCAAAATGGAATGTACATTTATTTGTACTATCTGTTGGGATCATACATTCTATATTAATATAGACCAGAGGCTTATATTTACTTCTAAATTAATATTTAAAAATAAATAAATTTTAAACCTCATTATTATTTTTTAATAATATATAGCCTATGTATTCATGTTAATGTTTCCAATTATTTATATTTTAAATTATGCCATATTAGTTAAGAACTATATTTTAACCCTTTTAGGACCATTAATTTTATGGGCATTTTATGTGTGACATTTTTTTTTTATCAGTGATATAACATAGCACCAGCTGAAAAAGACCGTCCCTCAAAAGGGCATTTTGTAGGATTTCGGGAAACTCTTTAGAAAATAACTTTCAATAAAGATAGAGACATGATTTTAATGTCATTTTTTAGGCAAAGCAATGTACTACAGTACTAGCATAAAGTAATTTCATATACACACATAAAAATAAATTTAAAAAATAAAAATAAATAGAAATATATTTTTATATCTTTATATTTACAAATCTATTGTACTATAGCTCTGAAACTAGAAATATTTTTAATGTTGGAAACCTGCTCATTATGTTTAGAACATAGTTTTCTGATAAAGTGCAAAGTTTTATTTATGTACAGTAAAATTTACTTGAGAAATAAATAAATATATAAAATACTGTAAACTACGGGTTTTTTGCTAAAATATAAAGTATACAACTAACATGCAGTAAATGATTAGGTACTCACTCAAAGCTGGATTCTGGTCACTGGAGAACAGTCTAAATTACACAATAACACAGAACAAATATTTACACATACTATTTACAAGTTTTTTTGAATTTTTATGCTTTACACGCGGCACCGATGCTTAGAAAAGCACTGGTAATGGCACCCTTCATCGCATCTTGAACATACAGTCCTTGATCTCTTCCTTTTTCTAGTTGCTTCTGTATGTCCTCCTTTATCCGAACATACCCAACAGGTCTTTTCCTTTTTTTCTGGCAATTTTATTAGTTCTCTTGTAGGTAAAGTTTCGTTTCTGTCACCAGCCCCTCCATTTCGTTGTTTTTTCCAATCATCACCAACTTCTTGAATAATTGTTACCATAAATTGGTACCTATCAAGAATTTTTGTTTGATTCTTCTCACAAGTAGCTTTATATAATATATAACAATTTATTAACATCCGGGAAAACAGGTTAAATGTTACTTTTTTCCAGTACTTTGTGGTTCTACGCTCATCCAGATATGAATATAACATCATATCTAGGGTATCAATACCACCCATGTGGTTGTTATAATCAGCTATCATAGCTGGTTTATCTTTGGTAGTAATTCTCCACGACGTTTAACAGTGACTGACACATTCTGTATTTTACTTTTTGATGAGATAAGTAGAACAGGTCCTTTCTGTGATTTTTTTTCCCTGTAGGCCAATAGAACAACATTATCCTTTCTTTTGTAAAGTTTTTCTCCAATTGAAAACTTATTTTTAACAAATTCTTTTGGGAGCCCTTTCCTATTTTTTCTTATAGTTCCAGTGGCAAAAGTATTTTCTGAATAAAGCCATCTAACCAACGGTATGCTAGAAAAAAAAGTTGTCCATGAAGATATGATAACCTTTTTTTAGGTAGTTGCAAGCAGAAATAAGTTTTTTTACCACTGTATAAGCCAGACCAAACTTTTTTATGTCATCTTTATCCTCATCTGACTTCGCCCCCTTGTAACAAAACAGTTTTAGGCAGTATTTAGTAACAGCATCGCAAATAACCCAAAACTTAATACCCCAGCGGTGATGCTGTTTTTTGGGTAGATATTGCATCAAACTTGTCTGGTTTTTGGTTCCTATCAGAGTTTCATCGATAGACAACTGTTGGTTGGCAATGTAAAAGTGTTGGAAAATGTAATTACAGTGGTCTAGCAAGGGTTGAAATTTTTGGCAAGGGTCATAACCCGGTTCGTTAGCCTTGGGCAATTTAGTGTTGTCAACCATATGAAAAAAAAGATAAAATGTTTTCGAATCGACGCCGGGAAAACATTTGGCCAAACCATGGGACATGTTGGGAGTCATTTTTTGTCCAGTAGGATTTTAGGGTAGGCTTGACATTCAATCCCATATTGAAAACTACAATTATAAAAGCCATCATTTCTTTGCTGGTTACTTGCACCCAATTCTGAAGACGACTGCCACGTGATATGTTTTTTGTTGGGTCAGCTAGTGTTTGCTCAGCATACCTATTCGTCTCTCTTACAAACATGTTTAGAAGAGATTCCGTAAAAATCAGATTGAAAAAATCTAACGGCTTAGTGGCTCGAGAGGGGATGTGTTTAGGCCCAGGGATTTCATGAAATTCAAAGTCAAAATCAATATTAGGAGGGTTTGATTCATTGACATCTTCCCACTCACTCTCATTTTCGACATCATCCCATTCGTTCTCATCAGCATCAGAATCACTCAAAACTTGCCTACTGTTATTAGGCCTAGGTACAGGCCTCCTTCTCTGCTGATTTCTAGGCCTAGTCTGACTCCTTACCTCATTTTCACTGTCGGTTGAAGACAAATTGTAAACAGAAGTAGACTGATCAGGGATGTAATGTGGATCGGAATCAGAATCGTCACCAAAAATATCAGACAAAGTAAAGTTACTTTGATCAGAGTCATCTGACATTGCCAGTTCCCTATCTAACTCACTAGTCCTAAGGTTTTCTCGCTCCATTGTTGAGTGTCACACAAAATATCACTTCAAACAAACACTAAACTTGTTCTACACAACTCAATTTACTAAGAAAACAACGTTTTACTCAAACCCTAATAATAACGAAAGAATCACAGTAAGCATTCGCATATAAACAAACTCCAGGCAGACGACTCAACACGACTGTAACTTATGACGCAGTTGTATTATTGTTTTCATTTCCCTCCAACACTACAAACAGTGTTACCAACAGCAATCACGAATGATTCACAATATTCTGAACTTATTACTAAACATATATACCAGTTACTTTGATAAACATTAACCTCTGTAACATAAAATATATTAAAAACATTGAGCGGGCGACGGATCGCCCGCGCGGTCCTTTTCGCATATATCTCGGCGGGCGATGAATCGCCCGCAACCGGGTCGTTTTCGCATAGTACTTGCGGGCGATAGATCGCCCGCTTGGTCCCAAAAGGGTTAATAATTTTGGTTGAAGCAAAAATATCTGGTTATCTGTTTCAAAGTTATACAGCAGCTTTGCAACCAAAACGGGTTTCAGGGAAAAACCAGCTTCAGTAATATTATTTTTTAACAATGAACCCATTATCATCCCATAATAATATTTTACTATGTGATAGACAAAAGTACTTAGAATTTATGGAATTTTTTTGAAAATTTTAAATTATGTACTTTTTGACAAAATGTTAACTCAAAATTCAAACTTGTATTTTGACAAAAAACTTTTTCTGACAACCTATGTCAAGTTATACATCAATGGAAAGAGCAAGTGAAATGCTGAAAAATTACACCACTCCCAGCTCTCTAGCTCAATTAGTGCAGGTCCTAGAGCAATTTAAGAAAAGTACGTTTACCCTTTTTCGGCAAATTTTTGAAAACTTTACATAGCCATATTTCGGAAACGGCTTGAGATAAAAATTTGAAATTTGGAATTTTGTTTAGTTTTAACACCTACTATAAGTGTACCAAATTTGAGCCAAATCTAAAATGGTGAGGTAAAATTTTAATTTTAAGTGTGTTGATCTGACATGGAATGACCCCTTGGCTCTATGTGTTACTTCTTCTATGACTTGAACAAAAATGAACGAGCTTGGAAAGTTTAGCGTGGCTTCAGTCCATTACAATCGAAAGCGTGGGTTAGAGAGTCATAACGTCAGCCAATCAGGTCTCTCTTATTTCGAGGCTAATTTCCGTTATCCAATAGCGTCTCTCATGGTTATAGACCAGTTTGAGGCTACCTTGACACCCCTGTGGATTGCCAGATTGACTCGTCTTCTGCGACAAGACTGCACAGGTCTGCCCCGCCCGTCTAGACAATAATGAAAGGAATGTTGTTTACGATTTAGACGACTGCCCTGGAATAAATATATCTGCCCACTTTCTTATACATGCTGGTTACTAGTTTACAACGATTTCCGAATATTATTTGAATGTTCGGTCATTTTTTTAATTAAATGTATCTATTTCTTTAATAAAATAATTTATCATTTATTTAATTTAATTACTTTAATCGTCAATTTGGTAGACCTGTTACACCTATCATCATCTCTATATTTTGAACCTTTATAACATAACAATGACATGCAGTAGTGGGTTATAGCATCACACAAGACCCAAAGTTTGACGCCGCATCTATGATGTTTTTTTTGTGGCAAGTACTTAGTCAAAGCAGTGCGTTTTTTAGTTCCCACTAATGATTCATCAATTGAAAGTAACTGGTGTGGTATATAATGCAGTCTAAACTGTCTGTTGCAATGGTCGATAAGAGGTTGAAACCGTCCACATGGATCATAACCTGGCTCACCATGTTTTACTAGCTTATTTACATCAACTAAATGGATAAATTTTAGAATAAGTTCAAATCTAGTTCGAGGTATCATTTTTGGGAACCAAGGTGTAGCATGTGAACTGGATTGATTCCAAAAGCTTCTTATTGAGGGTTTTTGAATTATTCCCATATTGATAATAATGGCAATAAATGCTTTGAATTCATCAAGAGTAAGATTTACCCAGTCCCTCAATGTACTTCTAGGCGATAGTGTATCTTGAATTGGTGCCAAGTAATTTTCAGCGTATTTGTTGGTTTCAACAACAAAAGTTGTGAGTAGAGTCTCAGTAAATAGTAAAAAAAAAAAAAATAGTCTATAGGCTTAGCGTTTCTATTTGGACAATGCTTAGGCCCAGGTAATTCATTGTACGAAAAAGTATGATGGTAACCTGGGTCTTTTTCATCTTCGATTTCCTCGCAGTCACTAGATTCATCATTAGAACTAGGCCTATTTCTCGGACCTCTGCCTCTGCCTACTCTATGATTAGGTCTAGGCCTAACATTTTGTACTTGGTCATTAGGCCTACTATTTACAGTTTGATTGGATATGTTGTTAGGCTGATCTGAAATATAAAAAATAATTGGTTCTGGTCCATCTGAAGAAGTTCCAGGTAAATGTATCAAGTTATTATTGGGTCTATCCAAAACATTTTGAGGTAATACATCCCTAGGAAGTACGTCATCTTCATCAGAAGAAAAGTTGTATGAAGTAGGCCTACTTTGATTGTTGCAAAAATTTAGCCTAGACTTACTGTTTGTGTCAATTGTAGGTTCATATGTTGGGTCATCGTCTGTGTCATCAGCTATTTCACTTGATGAAGAGTTATTTATTTAACTAAGAATATCATCTGAAAAGTCAGAATCTTCATTGTCATTTGAAATGACATTCAAGTTTGAATGTTGTAAAGCACTGATCAATGTATTTTCACTAACAGGTGATCGGTCTCTTTTTCTGCTCATTTTGGTAACAAAATAACACAACAGGTCACTAACAACTAATAAAGATTACAAATATGATACTTATTTTTCACTGCATTTACATCAATAAAGAATAACTGACCGCGAGTAACTCAAACATACACTTAGGAAGATGAAACGTAAACAAACACCATTCGTCACGTCAGCTGACTGAATTAGCAGACTCCACAGCCTTCGAAAGTTTAATAATCCCAAGAAGCATTTTCTGTCAGTTATATATATGAATAATGATTTTTATATAAATATACGATTCTTCTGCTATCAACTAATGCAATATGAGTAAAAATAAATAACAAATTCATAGAGAGAAAAAATAATAATAATAATCTTTATTTTCTCAAAACATCTTACATATATGGTACATATTTACAAAACCGGTTTGAAAATGCCAGTTCTGACTTTACAAAAATTATACACATAACAAAAATATAATAACATTTACAATCATTCCTGCTACACAAGAAATTACACAGTTATGAGTTACGTTTGAGAAAACAAAAGGAAAAACCTCCAAGGCATAAGCCTGATAGGAGGTCTAGGTGAGATACAAATTCAAAAAGTGGATAAAAATAAAAATACCAACATAGAAAAAGAGCTTCCAAAAGCATACTGTACTATACAATAAAATAAATTGTAAGTAAAACTAATGTGACTCAGAGCCTATATAAAATAATAAAATAAATACAAAGAAAAATTGAAAGACATTATTGAACATTTAAAATGTCTTCAACCGTGTTTTTTTGTAAGCAACCAACTTCTTAATAATTTAACGAATAAGTGAGAGTTACTGATGCTTTTAATTTCCATTGGCAGTTGATTAAACATATAAGGTGCTAGAAATGCAAAAGATTTTGAGGAAAAAGTTGTAGCTGGTTTTGAAATATCCAGGTCGCTGGCATTTCTCAACTTAGATTTATACAAATTATTTTTATGCCCCTTACTTTTAACAAAGAAAACTTATAATACCTTGTACACGTATAAATATCTCAAAGGTAAAATTCTCAAAATCGTGAATAAAGGAAAAGACGGTTCCCTTTTAGCTTTCTTGGATATGATTCTAATAAACTTCTTTTGAATATTATAAAGGGATTTTAAATTTGAAAAATTAGTTCCCCCCCAACAAGTAATTCCGTATTCAAGTCTGCTATGAACAAGTGAAAAATATAACATTCTTAAAACACTACCGTCACAAAGATTTCGTAGAAAATAAAATATACGTATAACATTATTCAACTTAGATCTTAATTCTAGTACATTGCTGCTTCCAGTTCAAGTTACTATCTACGACTATTCCTAAATATTTTATATAGGGTTCACTTGTAATTTCTTGACATTTTATATTACAAACATTTCTATTGCATACACATTTTATACACTTAGAAGGTTAAAAATTATGAATTTGGTTTTAGGAGTACTCAAAAACATATCATTTAAGCTGAAATTCCAACGTATTTAAAGATTCCCCAAAATAACTAATGGCAGTGTCGTCTGCAAAGGAAGACTGATTTCCAAATAGATTAGCATTACATAAATCGTTTATATAAATCAAAAACAGTACCGGACCTAACACAGAGCCTTGCGGCACCCATGCTTTATCATAACAAACTGACCAAACTGACTTAAAACTCCATCAATCTTCACACGTTGTTTTCTGTTTTGTAAATAACTGTAAAACCATTTATAGCTACTACTCTTATTCCACAATTATAAAGTTTTTTCAGTAAAATTTTGTGATTTACAGTATCAAATGCCTTAATAATATCTAGAAACAATGCACACACCTTATCACCCTTATTGATACCTTGGCAAATTTTTTCCATGAATGCAAGAAGTGCTGTTTCAGTATTAAGTCCTATTTGGAAGCCAAATTCTCTTTGGAAGCAAAAACCCTATATTCTTAAGAAAATCCAATAACTTTTGTTTCATAGTTTTTTTGAAAACCTTTGAGAAAGATGATAAGAGAGATATTGGCCTGTAATTATTGCAATCTTTCTTTGATCCCTTCTTATATATTGGAACAACCACTGCAGTCTTTAAATTCTCCGGAAAAATGCCTGTTACAAAACTTAAGTTAATAATATACAACAAAACTTCACTAAACTTATTATAAAACTGTTTTATAATATTAGAACTTATGCCATCTATTCCTGTTGAAGAGTTAAGACTTTAAAGAGTTTATTGCTTTGCTTAAATCAGTTATAGACGCTGGTTTTAAGAACATAGAACTAGGTTCACATTTTTCAGGAAAAATCCTTTTGTAACATTGACCGTTAAAATTGAAAGGTTGTGTCTCATTTTGAATTAAATTTGCTGCAACACTAGAAAAAAATGAATTAAAATTATTTGCAATTTCCAGGGGATCTGTTGATAGTGGTGCCATTTAGTTCCAATTCTATTTTCTCAGAAGACTTAGATTTTTATCCCGTGATTTCTTTTACTTTATTCCAAGTTTCCCTAGAATTCCCTCGACTCTTCTCAAAAACCTCTCTGTAATAATTTTGCTTAAGCATTTTTATGTCTCTATTCAAGTTGTTTCTAAATTCAATATAATTGTTCTTCAATGGTAAGTTATTTGGTTGATTCTTTAATCTTTTAAACATTTCGTTACTTTTCTTTATTCTTTTACAAACGGATGCATTCATCCAGGGTTTTAACTTTTTAACTACCTATATTTCTTTTCAAAACCGTGACTTTAGAAGTATTTATTACATTACTTAAAATGTGAGAAAAAATATAAAAAGCCTTAGAAGCATTCTTTTCGGCAAAAACATCACTCCAATCAACTGTATCAAGTTTCTGATTAAGAAGTTTATAATCTAGTCTAGAGTAGGTTGAATGAGAGCACGCTGCTGTTGAGTCAGCTGACTGACTGTCCGCAGATTGCACTCGAACAGCGGTCAAACAGTGATCGCTTATCTTACAATCAACGACAGCTGCTTCGAACATAACCTTATTTACATTGTTGGTTCGTACTAGTGCATGATCAATACAAGTGCGGGATTTGTTAGTAATTCTTGTGGGAATATTAATCAGTGAACTAAGACCATTGGAAGCTAAAGTAAGTTTATATTCATCAATTAATGCTCTATCTTGCAAAATATTTAAATTCATATCTCCCATTATTATAATATTTTTAGCAGATTTGATTCTAGGGGTATTTAGATAGGAGCCAAATTCATTTACAAAAACATCCTCTGACTGAGGATGATTTCTATAAATCCCAATACATGTAAAATCACAGTTAAAATATTTTATAGATACACTAATTACATCAGCTGTCTTAAACCTAAAATCTGTAGTAATTAAGCTAACTGTATTGACACTGTTATGAACATAAATAACTACTCCTCCTGATCTGTACTGTTCATTAGTTTCAAAAAATGAAGTGTACTCTGTTATTTGATATAAATTTATTTCTGCAGCTTTAATCCAAATTTCGGTTAAAACAATTACTTTACGCAGATAATTTAAAATTGATAATTCAGCTATAAAAGAGTCAAAATTAGCTCGTAAACTCCTCAAATTTTGATGAACTATTAAAAACCCCACATCCTTATCAATGGAATTCAATGAATCATGTAAGTTACAAATCATTTAGTTTTAGATTAATTGCACTTATAAAACTAACTAAAACAAACAAACTACTATGCAAAAAGAACTTGTATAGGCATTAATGATAAAGCATATAATAACAAAACTTAACTTACAGCTTATCTAAGTCAGACTGGCATTGTACAATTTTTACTGGTCCTTGGTCTTCTTTACGTAGGTAGATTTTCCCACCACGTACCCAGATCCACTTGTAGTCCTTCTTGTTCCGAACCTCTCGCGCCATTGCCAGCAGTCTGCGCCTCGTAGGTGTCAGGGATTCATTAATGTAGATGGGGTTGTCACTTGTTAACCCCACATGCCGGGTCGACAGCTGCCTCTTTACCCTGCGTTTTGCTAACATTGCCACAGCATCGAACCTTCTTACAAACTTTACAATGATTTTGGGATATTTAATCAAGATGGCCGATAGATCGGCATAGCGTCATTTTCGTCCCAAACAAAGGTTGCCGATCTATCGGCATGCTGTCATCTACAGAATGATTTCTACATGCCGATATATCGGCACTACGTGATCCAAGGGTTAAAATAGATGTACTTAACTCTTTTTGACTTAACTCCATTACACTGTGACTTATGCCCTTTTGCTACTATACTTTAAGACTTAATTTTTTCC